>APFE030896383.1:11183-24809 GCA_000404065.3 Pinus taeda | reverse complement strand
CCCATTTTAAGCTTTCTTCTAGTTTATGTCCTAATACAAATGAAGAAAAGGAATATATGTCTCGAATTCCGTATGCCAATGTAGTAGGTTGTTTGATGTATGCGATGGTTTGTACTCGACCAGATATTTCACATGCAGTTGGGGCTGTTAGCAGGTATATGGCAAATCCAAGTAAAGAACATTGGTCAGCAGTGAAATGGGTGCTTCGGAATTTGAGAGGCACAAGTGATTATTGTATCACTTATAACAGGAGTAGTGAATTTGTTTGCGGATATGTTGATTCCGATTTTGCAGGTGATTTGGATAAGAGAAGGTCAACATTAGGGTATGTCTTTACTCTTGCAGGTGGAGCTATTAGCTGGATGTCAAAGCTACAGAACATTGCTGCTTTATTCACTACTGAAGCAGAATACATAGCTGCTTCACATGCTTGCAAAGAAGCGATTGGGTTGAAAGGTTTGTTTGGTGAGTTTGGTAGGTTACATGACAACATTAAGTTATTTTGTGATAGTCAAAGTGCAATTCATTTGGCTAAGAATCCGGCCTATCATAGTAAATCAAAGCATATACCTATCAAGTACCACTTTGTAAGACAGGTTATCACTGAAAGGGGAGCCTCTCTTGAAAAAGTGCATACAAAGGAAAATTGTGCAGACATATTCACAAAACCAGTTTTGTTAGAAAAACTACGTTGGTTTTTGGCTTCTCTTGGCTTGCAGAAAAGATAAAATAATAAAAGAACAGGGTATTAGGCTAATTGTTGTCAAGGTGGAGATTGTTGAGATTTTCTGTTATTGAAATTTGGAAAAAATCTCATGAATGTGACAACAATAGGATTTGTTGCTAAATTAGCTCCATTTATTCCTGAGGAGGAGTTATTGCATCCTAAATTTGTTGTGAGAGAATTTATGATTCAGTTTTCAACTCCAGCTATAAAAATGTAAGCCCGTAGAGGATATGTGTGCTGAGAGTGTGTGAGGAATTATGTTGTTGTAATCTCCTGTTGAGTAATAAGATTGTCGATACCTCTGTTGGTGGATGTAGCCCAGATTGGTTGGGTGAACCATGGTTAAAATCTTTGTGTTTTTATGTTAGTTTGTGAAATCTTTGTGTTTTTATGTTGATTTATGCTGTGTATGTTTATTTAGTTTCCACTTTGAAATTGTTTGCTCCTACAACAACTGAGACTATACAACTGAGACTATAGTCCAGCCCTGAGAGAGAGGACGTGTCAGGTGGATGCTGTGCATGCAGAAACAGGCTGCCGAGGGGAAACACGTCGTAGATATGGAGTCGTAAAATATGGTAAAAAACGTTACGTCACGTGCCTGAAATCGATTGGCTGGTCGCCATGGGGGACCGCTCCCTGGTTGGATGCTGTAACGGCAGCTCACCTCCTCGACCGCTCCTTCCGTGGCCCACAACTCCTATATCTACTTTTACAAATCTGACCATTTCTGCATTCATGTTGCCCAAATGCACCATTCGCTTGCTAGCCGTTTGAATTTTAAACTTGGTTAGGAACGTTCGCATATATGTAGAACTCCGTGTCCAGCTTGCGTAGTCGTAACACATTTTTCATCATCTTGGAAACTCGGCCCATATTCTCGTGAGTCGTAGTGTTTGGTTGTTAGGTCGCCACCACTAAACAGGAGTCCCGGACAGTCTGAGTCTTTGCCGTTCAGAAAAACGAAAAATGGCTGATTCCGGAATAGAATTCCGAAAACCGGTCAAAATAGAAATACATGAATAGTGACAACAACCAATAGCGACGCTCAGCTTGTATGAATTTAAAATCGATGGCATCCAAAGAGTGGGGACCTGCTAGATTTTGCTTGAATGCATTAGTGTGACTTGCCTTGCTTCTAGACACCTTTTTATCACACATATACTGCATTGAATATCGTGTTTGATAGGGTTGTTAACCTGTTTTTTAATGATTGCTTCCGGCGGTTTCTATGGGTATAAAATGGGAAATATGGTTCTTCTCTCATGCCTCTGCTGAAAACTGTTTATTTGAAAATGCATAAACATTCAGATATTGTTTCGCTTTAAATGTTGTTATATCAATGTGGTTGAATTATAGAAAATGGAAATTATTCTAATTAATCAAGATGTTCTAGTTATATAATTAAATTTAAAATGGTATTTTAATATTTTATAAATTAATAAAATATAGAATGATGATTGATATAGGGTTATTAAATTAAAAAAAAATTAATAAATATATGATGAAGAATTAATAAAGATAAGGAATAAGAATTTGTAGAGATAATTTTTTTGATTTATCAGATTTTAAGAAAGGTAAGGAATTAATAAATTATTTGGTTTCTATATTTATCTCAAATCTATAAAGTATGAGATCTCTCATCATGATTAAAATGAACAATTTCATGTTTGGAAAAAATACACATCTTTTTTATTATGAGCAACAAAATAATAAAATGTTTGAATTATAAGAATTTTTTCTTTTTCAATTGAATTATAATAAATACATAGTTGAGTTTGAAATACATATCTACCTGATATTAGGAAGTAGAAAGCACATATCCATGGAATAAGATCTCTCTCTCTCTCTCTCTATATATATATATGGAATTTGCATGTAGCATTTCAAAAATGATTAGTAACCCAAAAGAACATTATATATATATTATATATAATATATAATATAATATATTATTATATATATATTATTTCTTTTGGGTTACTAATCATTTTGAAATGCCGCTACATGCGAATTCCATGTTAAGCATCAAATGAATTACACATCCTTGTCATCGCTGATTTAAAAGGTATTTATTAATGAAAACTGAGACATGTACATATGCCAAATAACAGTTGTAAAGTGTGTTATGTTTTCTTATATATGGAGAGAAAACTTGATAGCTCTAGGATTGTAAAACTTAATAAACTATGAGATTGGCCCAAGGGAAACCAAGCTAATAAAAGTTTGTCACTGTTAAGTTTAACCTTGTACAAAATTTGAAGAATGTTATAGGGAAAGTAGAATGTATCCTAAAATATGGACGTACCAATTTGGAAAAAGTTATAGATTGAGAGGTTGATATGGTGGTCCTACAACCCCATTGATGTTGTAGGGGCTAAAAGACTATTATGTTTCTTTGCTAGATACGAATAGAGAGTTAGGAGAATGCTACCTGGATTTTCCAGCTTGTCTAGCCTCACTAGAAGGTCCAAAAGTTTCTCCTCTCGACCTATGAGTACACGAGAAAAATAATATTTCATGTGCAACTATAATTCCAAAACTATGAAAAAAAATATTTCTCAATACAACTACAACCCAAATCAGGGATGAAGCTCTCCGTCTAAGTTTTGATATCCTCAATGTGTAGCAAATTTCTTTCATTTTGAAACTCAATTTCTAAAAGATGTAACATTTTATGATAGGTGTGTGAGACCTCATTATGGAAGGAACATGTGATGTTGAGAGTGGAAAAACAATATAGGTCTCATGCAATGGAGGTTAGGTCAGGTAGCTTGAGTGAGACACCATGGAATGATTAAGGGACATAAGAGCATAATGGAAATAGAGGAAGGGGAAAACTTGTAGAATGGAGAGCCATCTATGTTGAGGGCAAACTTGCATTACAGTTAGGAATAGAAAAACTACCTCATAAGCCTAGTGAGCATGTCCCTTGGAGAGAAATTAGTGTCCCATAAATCCTATATGATTCATAATAGCTATTACTTTTCCTTAATATCAATGCTACTGGTATGGGGTGCATAATGCCAAGGATATGACACTAGCATAGTTTATATTTCAATACAAGATCAATGCTTCTCATTAACTTGCTATGATGTATCTTCATGCTGAATGAGATGTGGAGAATAAAATGTGGCTGAAGAACAAATGCACTTATCTTTCCCACATAAGGGTAGGAATTTACTTGCATTGATATTTTTTTTGTTACTAATATTTTTGAAGTGTCATGTATGAGCTCCATATTAAGAATTAAATGAATAATCACACATCCCCGCCATACTATGTAATAGAAACTACCTATCAACAAATTTTTTCACTTTCAATTACTTTTCTTTCTATATATATTTATTAAGTTGATATAAAATTATGTTAACTTAGATATTAAAATATTTTGTTTACGATAAATGGTGAAATACATTTTTGTTATTAATGTCTACTTTTTTAAAAACCACATTTCAAGTGTATACACATCTCCTTCATACGATTCACAATATAAATATTATTTTAGATGTCACATGTCAACTCCATATTTAGTAGTGAAAAAATTAAACATCTCCCTCATACTAAAAAGTAGAAAGCTATTATGGACCAAATCAGAAAATTGTCACTTTCAATTACTTCGTCTCTATATGTATAAAGCTGAAGTAAAATTATGTTATTTAAGGTGGACATTGAAATATTCTATTTATTATGGCTCAACATTTAAATATATTTTGGTAGTATTTTTTAATGTAAATATTATTTATTAGTTTGAATGTAAGTTTATGGAACAACAACTCCCTCATTATGCTAGAGCTCCATGAATAATCAACATAATTTTGATGATTTAAAAGGTTAGGAAGGTTGGTATTGTAACAAATATTTTGAAATTGATATTGAGTGCTAGTGTAATAGGACAATATAAGAGAAAATGCTTTTAGTTTTCCAACACTCTATTTTATTTTTATTATTATTTTAACAATGTTGACTTTCTTCTTTACCCTAAGAATACTAAGGAAATATTTTTTATAGTTCATTATACGATTAGTCATCTCCCTATAGTATCTTAAGTTTATTTTATTCTCTAATTTTGTGTGGCATAACAATTTCTTTGTAAATTTAAATGTAATAATATTTTATTATATTTTCAAGCAAAAGTATTTTGTTTTTCATTTATTTTGTAGTTCTATAACATATTCTTAAATCATAAATGACTAATTAGAGAATACAACCTTAAAGACCATTAGTTTCATATGGAAAAAAACATAATTGAAGTGAATTCATCATTAGAAAATAATTAAAATAGATAGGAAAATTTAGACATTATAAATTCCTAAACTTATGGACAAGATAAATCTCTTATTCTAAAGCTAGACACTCTTGAAGTGATTCTAGAATGATTAGTTTGAGTTTCCTAATTATTTCATATTCTTGATTATTCCTAACACCACTTCAATTGAGAATGAATTTTCTAAGACACACAATTTATTTCTATAAATTACAATATTCCAAGTCAAATTCTTATTACTGTATCTTTTCTCTTACAAAATAATGTTGTGTTTTAATATGCTTTGACCTGATATGACACACAAGATTATTTTCCATTCTGGTGGAACTTTGGTTATCACATATGATAACTGTAGCTACTTGTTGGTCTTCTTTCCAACATCTTCAATGATTACCTTGATCCATATTGCCTCACAGATAGTATTGCATAATGATTTATACTGGGATTTTATGGATGACAATGAAATAGTTGGTTGTTTAACCAGAATTATTATGACCTTTCAACTCAAGATTACAATCATTAGTATATTCAATGTCAAAATTAATAGTTTCTTTCAAATATTGAAGAGTCTTATTTGTAACATTCCAATAGCTGTGGTGAGATTTTCCCATCAATTGTGTAAGTACACTAAATGAATAAAAAATATTATTCTTGGTTATGGTGACATAATTTAAACTTCCTACCAAATGTCGATACAAAGTACCCTCAAAGTCTTTATTCCATCACCATCACTAAGGTTGAGATTTTGTTCCAATGGAATAGACATTGTGTTGCATTCATCCATGTCAAATATTTTGAGTAGTTCCTTTACATATTTACTCTGTGCAATTATCGGCTTACCATTACATCTCCTTGCTTTCAAACCTAATCAATAATGCAATATTCCAAGATCTTTCATTGGAAATACTTTTGATAATTATCCTTTGATGTCTTCAAACAAGTTAGTTGTGATCCTTATTATAATTAGGTCATCAATATATAAAGAGATTAAAGAAATATGTCCACTCTCATCTGAACTGTTATAGAAATAAATATCACTTTTACTTTTGTAAAACCTTGTTGAAAGAAGAAGGTGTTTATTTTCTCATCTCATCACCTGGGCGCATGTTTAAGTCCATATAAGTCTTTGTTCAACCTACAAAAAAGACGTTCTTTATGATATTTCACACACCCTTCTAGTTGAACGAGGTAAAATTTGTCTTTTAAATATCCATTTAGAAAATATGATTTTACATCTACACTAATGTAACTTCCAATTAGATATTATGGCTAATGTTATCATCATTCTACTTTTCATCAATTTTTCTACTGCTGCAAAAGTAGCCTCATAATCTACACCATATTTTTGTGAATATCTCTTTGAAAACGATATTTCCTTATATTTTTCTATGCCACAATTAATATTAAATTTTAACTTGTACATCCACTTTTATCATATAGCTACTTTATTTTCATGTAACACTGTTAATTCCCATGACTCATTTTTCATAATAGAATTATACTCTTAGTCCATAGTTCTTTATGGCCCTTAGCTTGTTCAAAATTTAATGGTTCCATTATTTGATTCATTAAAGCATAGTCTTTATCCCTTATAGGTGTCTTGGTTTTTCATGTTGGATTCCTTGGTGCTACACTTTTATAGGTAGTTCCTTCATCTCTCCTTCTACTTTGTGGAGTATGTTTATATCTTCTTCTTGGTAGAGTACTTGAGGTGTCCATGCGACTTTAATCTTCATCTTGCACTTATTCATCAACTCCTTATTCTTTAATATTTTCATCATTTTCTTCGAGTATATGTTGTACAACATGACCATCCTCACTTCTCCTTTCATATGCAGATTCATGAAATAAAACATTTATGCTTGCAAACACTTTATTAGTGATGGGATCAAACATTTTATAACCTTTATAATATGTATTATAACAAATTAAAATGCATTTATGTTTGGGATATAATTTTTTTCTATTTTCTTTAGGAATGTATGAAAATTCCATACTTCCAAAAATTTTGAAATCTTTAACTTCTAGTGTAAAACCATAAAAATATTCAAAAGGTATTTTATTCTCTAAGAGTTTGGTTGGTATTATGGTTCTAAGACATACAATTTTATTAGTAACTTTAACTGAAAATGAATTATATATACCTTTCCCTTATATCATACTTCGAACATTTAGTGAACGTTCTATTCGTCCTCTCTGCTACTGCATTTTGCTAAGGTATATGTGCAACTATATATTGTTGGATAATTCCATTGAATTTGCAATACTTGATTAAGGATATTCATGTATACTCTTTTCTTTGATCTAATCTAAGAATTTTGATGCACCTACATATTTTTTTTCAACCATATTCTTGAATTATTTAAATTACTCAAGTTCATCATTTTTCTTCTTGATAAAATAAACCCAAACATATCTAATATTATCATTAATAAAGATAAGAAAATAATATGTTGTTCCCAGAGACCTTATTTTCACAAGACCACATACATCAATATGTACTAATTCAAGGATTTCACACTTACTTCTCTCTCTATATGTTATACAGTAATTTGTCGCCCTCCCTGTCTCATACCCAGAGTTGTCGAACTTTGCGAAAATGTCGCAAAGCGACACAACCTGTTAATGAATTCACACTGAAAAACATTGATGAGAGCATCCCTGAAGAGAAGGAGAAGAAATTCCTTGAAGTAATTCTAGAATAGTTTGCCAAAAAAACCCTATTTTCAAGCCTATCACTACTATTACCAGTAAAACCCATGTTGGTAACCCTCTGCATAACTAATGTATGGTGTTTTCATTGAGCGAATTATATTGAAGAAACTCGCTTATCCTCTTCAGGTAGTTTCTCCACAAATGGAGCAGAAGATTCTCTTACTAGAAGCCTCGAGAATGACGAGCTGGTTATTGTTGAATAAGGATATGGTCAAGTTCTCCCATTTTGAGTCCTTAAATCCTGCCTTTAGGGATCTTCCACTTAATATGTGGAATTTCTTCCTCCTTCCCTATAAATTCATTCTACCTTACACACTCAAATGGTTTGTCAAACTGGATTGGTCATGCTGCTACTAAATTGTGCCTAATTGCAACCAATTTGTGAAGGAGAAAGGAGAGCTTGAGAACTATTGGCTTGGACTTGGAAACCCATCCTGAAGGAGGCTTCCAACATCAAGTTAGTGGTTTTATTCTTCCCTCTTGTGTTTATTATTAATACAATGCATGTTTACTTTCCATTTAAATGACTACTTTCTTAGTATGATGCTCATTTATCTATCATATGATTTACAATAGAATGCATACGTTATGTTTTTACTTTGTTGTCTTTGTTTGATCCTTCTTGCAGGTATTAATTCGCAATAGATTAGTGATGATTGAGCTCGGAAGTGAGGAGATCGAGATGGACATTGGAGGGCAACCACGTAGGAGTGAGGTAGGTCACTTTTCCTCTCTCATTTCATGTTGTTTTAAACTAGGATAATTTTGCATACATATGTTTCGGTTGTTACTAGAACCACTTATTAGACTAGAGGGATCGATTCTATCCATAGAAGGGATTGCCTAGATAAAAAATTGGCGACTCCACTGGGGAGCCTATAGCCCTTTCAACCTTCCTTTTGTATTTGGCCTTTTTGATTAGTCTCACCACATTTCAATGATCCTTGGTTTTGATTGTTTTTTAGTTTTCTTTCGGAGTAGTCAGCCATTTAGGGTATTAGGTCTAAGGTTTTTCTCAAGATATACTATTTTTTCCTAAAGTTTCTTCTCTCAATGCATTTTTATTAGTGACAATTGCTTTGAAAGCGCTGATTTTTTCCAGCACAGTTGTGCTAGAAATCCTATCTTCCATTGTTTGCTCGTGTTGGTCCAGTTTCTTGTCGAACACAAATTTTTCTGTGTAAATTAGTGTTTCCAACACAAGTTTTGCTATGTAAATTAGCCTTGATAACCCTGTTAGTGTAGATTTTTCTATGTAAATTAGTGTCGGTCATTAAAAATGAGAATTTTTAGGGTTTCTACTTAAAATCCTAGTGTGTCCTGATCTCTGAAGTCATCCTCCTCTATGCGCATCGAATTTCCTTTTATTTGTGTTAGTCTCTTTGTGGTGTGCAAAATTCCTTACCATTGTTTGAAGTGGTGAAAGTAAATTTTGGTTGAGTCTTTGGTTCTTTGAGTCAATTAAAATTGTTGTTTGTTGCTTGTATTTTTTGAAGGAATAATGATTTGTTGTTGTTTGATAATTGTTTGCACTGTTGAGACCATAAAATAAATCGATTTTGCATTTATTTAGTTTTTATCTCAAAGTTTACTTTTTGTAGAGTGCATTCGGTCACATTGCATTGAAAAGTCATTTTTTGGATTATAATTGAGTATAGATCACATTGCTTGATTATGAAAGTTGAAAGAAGTGCATTCTCATTCATTCAAAAAGAAAAGTGAAGAGATTCATGTAGGTGCATTTGAATTGGATTTTTTTTTTACTTCAGTGAGTGCATTTAAAAGAAAACTAAACAATTCATGTAGCTACATGTTAACGAATTGAATCTCATTTTATTTTTGCTAGGTGCATTGAAATAGTGAAAGTGAAATTTCTAGTCATGAGAATTTGTTTGTTGCACACTTGATTGTTGTATTAGTGTGTGAACCTCTTCCCTATGTTAGATAGCTTTCATTGAATTGAAAAGAATCATTTTTTCATGCTAGTTGCATCATAGGTGTTCAGGTGACATCGTTTTGAGCCTTAAAACCAAAACTGAATTGGAGATCAACATAAAATTTACCTCAATTAACCTAAGCAGAATTTGTCATTAACGAAAAACATTTAAAGGTCTAGGCTAGAGGCCTGTTCCAACATCATTAACGTAGGAGCTGCCGTTATTTGCTAGCGGTGTATCTCGGGGGTGAAATCTTGTTCCATGTACATAAGTGTATATGACCGTTCTATAGTACTTTTGGGTATATAGGAGGTGATCCACACACGGTAAGTATATGGGAAAACCCTCATCGAACGGTTACACATTATACATCACTACTACGGACTGTACTCCCACGTACCATCACATATATTTTTGGAGTCTCCTATGGGTTGTTATCCATCCATAGGTAACCAAGTATTTCTACTTATATACCTTGATACACTAAACACAACATTCAGGGCGCTTGGTTGTCGTACTTTAAGTCCTTAGTTTACTAATGTGTATATTGCAGTTCATGGTTGCTTAGTAAACCTTTATGCCTAGTTGTCCCTTTTCTTGATTTATTTGTTGTTAATTAATAAAATTAATTAACTGAAAAATAATATCCTTCATGTGGAAATACTCCTTAGTATATCTTAGGTTGAGTCTAATGGAAACAGTTCCTGAGTCTACCAACCAAGGAACATTGTCTCTTCCTAGATGTATCATTAGTCTATCAATTTTGTTATTTTCAACCCCTATGGTTCCGAATGTGGAAACTGCTCCTCAACCGGGTTCTCCTCCATCTGAAAAGTGTCAGCTTCCATTTGAGTCTAAAGTTGACTCTTTGCCTTCTTCACCTATTTGTTCTCCTTCCTCTTCTTCCTCTTCGTCTGGTCAAAACCTAGAAGCTAGTAACCACGTGGATAAGAAGAAGAAGGAAAGGAAGATTAAGAATAATAAAAATAAGAAAATGGCCAACTAATTGGCCATTACTACAAATGCAATTGATGTTGAGAAATATTCCAATAAACTTCGTAAAGTGAAATTCCCTTGCAATATTTGTAAGGGTGACCACATTCTTCGAGATTTCCCTCGTATTCCCAAGGTACTAGAAGTATGGTCCATTGCCTCAAAACAACCTTTGTCATTAGCCTTTGGAGATCATGCTGATGAAAAACCTTCAACTAGCGACAGTAAAGACCATGTGGAAAATGGAAAAGTCAAATTTCCTTGTAGGTTACATGAAGGGAATCATCCTATTCACCTTTGTCCTTATATTGTTGAAGCCTTGAAAGTATTAGATAACCTTATTTCTTCTTAACCTCGTCTTCCGACTGGTTATCGAAATTCTTTCCTTGATCCTCCACTCATTAATCAAGTGATTGATCAGAGCTCATCTCTGGTCAATCCCACTCTCTCTAAAATTGAATCCAATGAGTTTGATCTTGACCAACCATTGGTTGAGAAAGTGGTTGACTTGATTCCTATTTCAGTTGATAATATCTATCCTGTAGAAAGTGAAGTTCATATCGCTCAAGTTATTTTGGTTTATTCAGATTTTGAAGAATTAGGGGGCAATCCTCTTCTTCCCATGTTATAGGGGGAAGATACTCCTATTCCCACAGTACAAGGGGGTGATCCTCCTGTTCCTGTAATGCAAGGGGAAATTTCTTCCATTTCAATGGCACCCCTCCAAGTAATTTAGTCACTTTCTTTGGCTGGAGTTGACTGGTAGGATATCATCTTCCTTATTATGTGCCTTTTGAGATCATAGTGCAAGCTTATATACTAGTACCTACCACAATAATAGATGAAGGCGCGTTTGTTAGTATTTTTTCTTCAACTACTTGGCAAGCTTTAGGCTCTCCGTAGCTTGTGTTCGTTACCCAGAATTTGTTAACTTTTAACAGAGGAACCATTCAACCGTTAGGGATACTTCCTAAGTTTCCTATTACTTTGGGAGGAAAAATCATCTATTTCGATGCGATGGTTGTTCAAGGCCCTTTGCATTTTAATTTACTCCTTAGTCATGACTATGTTTATGTCATGGGAGCTCTTGTCTCTTCTCTCTTTCATATCATATGTTTCCTGCATGAAGGAAGAATTGTTGCCATTGATCCGCTTTCATTCGTTTGTCCTAATTTGACTCCCAATCAATGATGTTCCCTAAATGGTCCTTATGTGCAAGCAGTACCACTCTCACCACAGGTTAATTATGTGGCCACCTGTTCCATTCCTATATCCACTGATGATCTAGTCAGTGATATAGTGCATCATGTACTAGGGAAATTGGAACCCGATCTTTCCATTAGATCCCTTGAAAGGTATCCCTTCCAGAATGTTGTTCTCCCATCTGATGAGAACCTCTTGGAAGCTATGACCTCGTATAGGTCGTAATCAAGGTACCACGAGCATATTTATTTTACTATGTCAACCTCTTTAAAAATGAAATAGGTCCCTATGAGGATAGTTCTTTTACTATGTCAACCTCATTAAAAACTGAAATAGGTCCCTATGAGGATAGTTCTTTTACTATGTCAACCTCGTTAAAAAATCAAATGGGTCCCAATGAGGATAGTTCTTTTACTATATCCACCATATTAAAAAATGAAATAGGTCCCTGGAGCACAGTTCCTTGTTTTGTGTCAAGCTCCTTAAAAATGAAACAAGGCATCAGAGCAGAGTTCCCTTACCTTTTTCAATCTCATTAAAAAATGAAACAAGGTGTCATGAGAATGGTTATTTTCCTGTGTCAAGCTCGTTAAAAAATTAAAGAAATCCCCTTCCAATTCCTATCTTTGATTAGATCACGTAAATTCCCAGTCGATTATTTCACTTGATCTCATAAATGAACCTTCATTCCATCCCCCTGTTAGTAACCAGTAGTCTACTAGGTGAATGAAATAAAGCTTGGGGGGCATGTACCTCAAATTGAGTCATTATGCTTGGGTTATGCAAACAAATCTTAAGCATAGTTTGTGTCTGTTTCAAGCTTGTGTAAAAATGAAACCAAATCCAAGCATAATTTTTTCCCTTGTTTCAATCTTGTGAAAAAATGAAACCATTTGCAAGTATCCTCAAGCATAGTTTCCAATGTTTCAAGCTTGTGTAAAAATGAAACCATTTCCCTCTTTACCTCTCGTGATTGGCATTTTTATCAGCGTATTTTTTCCATATGAGCCTTATTTTTTTCATTTCATCGTCACCATCTCTTTGGCATATCATACGCTTTCACTTGCTTGTTTTACCCGTGCCTGAGGAACATCTACGATGAGAGGTCTTATTAGCTAGCCTCTTGACCTTTACATGTTTTGTTCAGTTCCATCATGACCAGAACCAGTTGCTAGGGGAGTTTTGAGGTCTAAAATGGACCTCCTAAGGAAATTATAAAATAATAGTGTAAATAATAAAATAAGATTAGATTACATCATCAAATTTTGGAGGGAAAAAAGAATGAACTATTTTTTCAACTCAAATTTTCAACTTATCTCCCTATGATCTTACTCAAATTGAGGAGAAACACTCGTTGGATGCATGATTTGATTTCTCATCCAAGGAGTATCCATGTTGCATACTTTCAATGGACCTTTTTATATGACAAATGAGAAATACGAGTTGAAAAATAGTTTTATTATTTTATTATTTTTAATCTTTTTACCGTTTTACTCCAAAAATGGTGAATCGTCCCCGATGGTTGACATCATAATCTTGAATCCTATTGGTTCTTATAAAGTTTATTTTTGTTGTAAATTTTCCTTAGGAGGCCCATTTTATACCTCAAAATTCCCCTAATGTCAAGCTACTCCTTCCTAGGGATCGTTAAACTTATTAAGATGGATTCATCCGAAGGATGAACTTATATGAAAAGCATATGGTATCCTCTTCAATCTTGTGATTAAAAATAAATAGGTAGTCATTAGAAATAGAGGGGGGGGGGGGGAATGGAATTGAATGTG
>APFE030896382.1:386390-419136 GCA_000404065.3 Pinus taeda | reverse complement strand
GGGGGGGGGGGGGTGAATTTGCAAACGGTTTTTATTTTTCTAGGAATATGAATTTGAAGTTGTTGTAAAGCCTAGACAATTGAACATGGGACCAGATCACCTATCACATGTTGAGATACGGGAGGAACCTGCTAGTTTGGAGGAATGATTACCTGACACACAACTCTTTGTTGTTAGTGTCGTGGATGGACATTTTAAAGACATAATACCCTTTCTAACAACTGGGACTACACTGGAAGGATACTCTATCCAACAAAAGAAGGAATTAGTGGTGCGTGCGACAGACTTCTCTGTCACTGTTGGGCATCTATACAAGATTGTGAATGATGAAATACTATGAAGGTATGTACCTAAGTTTGAATGAAGCAACATCCTCGTGGATGCTCATGGGGGCACCGCTGGAGGAGATTATATAGCAAGAGAGATCACGCAGACGATTCTACGTGCTGGGTTGTGGTGGCCAACCCTTCATCAGGATTCAAAAGCACATTGTAAGGCGTGTGATGTATGTCAGTGGACAAGAAGGCTATTACGAAGCGATGAAATTCCTTTGAATCCATAAATGGCGTTGCAATCTTTCCAAAAATGGGCAATAGATTTTGTAGGACCCATTAAACATCAAGGAAAGACAAGCATGAGGTATATTATTACTACGACAGAGTATGTGACTCATTGGGCAGAAGCACAACCGGTGAAGGATTTCACAGGCACAACTGTGAGAAAGTTTCTATTTGAATATGTATTGACATGATTTGAATACCCAAAGATTTTAATGAGCGATCATGGTATGCACTTCCTGAATGAGATGATCCACACACTAACAAAGGAATTTCAGGTGTATCAACAGAAGAGCACACCTCATCACCCATAGGCTAACAGGACAATGGAGGTGCTCAACAAAGTGCTTAAAAACACGCTGACCAAGGTATGAAATTCTCAACAAAGTGACTGGGACCTACACATACTTGTAGTGTTATGGGCTTATCGGTTGACATGCATGAAGCTGCTGAGTAGAAGATGTAATGCCCATGGAATACATCATGGCTAGTATATGCATAACAGTGCTCAAAGGTATGACGAATCGCGAGGCCCTGGAAGAGAGGCTTGCGTAGCTAGATGAGCTTGAGGAATAACAATTTTTGGCTGGATTTCACTAGCAGGTCCAAAGCAGCACAAAAAGGCATGGCACGACCAACACATCAAGCTACACATTCAAGGTAAATGATCTGATTTTGTTGTATGATAGTAAGTTTGTTAAATTCCCTAGATGGTTTAGGATGCATTGGTTAGGGTCATATATTATTAAGGAGATTACTGATAGAGGTGTGGTATAGCTAGTCAAGTTAAATGGAGAACCCTTCTAAGGAAAGGTGAATGGCAGTTACTTGAAGCCATACACCAGCGATCCAAAAATGTGACTATATTGAAGTAGAACAGTATTAGAACTCCAAGCAGCTGAAAGGAGGCACAAGACTATAAACTATACTACCCAAAAGCTACGTGATGTCAGGATTGCGCGTAGTAGTGAAGTGTCATAGGGTCTATGACAACGCGAAGACAACTGCGCTGGCACGCAAGTTTGTCAGAAAGTGACCGTTAAAGTCACTATTCATGATTTTATGGTTGGTTTGAGGCTAAATGGAGTGGGAGCAGGCATTTAAGGTGAACTTTATGGGTTATATTCTTGGAAATATGTCACCAATATAGCATTAATGGGCCAAATGTGGGGGGAACAGTCGAATTCAAACTCAAAATGCCCTATAAATTACAAGTGGTTGTCCAACTAAAAACACTTGGAAATTTGAGATCTGAGTTGTTGCGCTATCAAGTTTATATAGACCTTTCTAAATTTGAGGCTTTGAGAGCAAGTTCAATGTTTGAAACATTTCCAAAGGAGACGCAAGACCTTGTCACTACACTGATGTCGACACACATGAAAGCCACATAGGAAATTGTGAAAGTAGAAGTGCCAGAGAGCGCGGGAGTGATAACTGAGGTCCCTAAATCACCCCGAACACTAAGACCTAAAAAGGATAAGAAGGCTATGATCCTGGTGTGCATCTCGCCTAGAAATCCATAAAGGACCAAGCTCACCTTGCAGGAATAGGGAAAGGCCATTAATCTGGATGCTGATGAGGAGGAATCTGAAGAAATCCTGGTAGAAGAGGAGGATGTAGAGATGGAAGTTGAAACCCAGGGTGTGGACCCTATTACTCAATTACCTGAATATGTTCCACTGCACAAGTGTAAAGCCAAGATATCGAAGGATATAGATGAGAGCAAGAGCTCTCTACAAACTCTGCTACTCCCTGACGATATTATTTTTGAGGGACCGTACTTGGGGTTGGTTCCTGTGTTGATATTTGAAGATTGGAACCTCACAGACCACGATAAGTTCCTGCATTTAGCGACAGATAAGATAATGCGCCAAAAGACTGACGTGATGGCTGTAATGATTGAATTAGAGTCGCGAAAATGGCTCAGAGGTGTGAAGAAAGCTGGGTTGCTAAACCTGCTTTGGGTGCCGAATTACCACCATGCCCCAATGACCATTTTCGTCATCAGGTAGTTTCTTTACTTGGTGCATGATGGGTGCTTGTGGTTGGAGGATCCTATCCCCATCACATACCATCTAATTCACCGAATTACATGGCTACCTTACTCAAGAGAGGGTCCAGCCAATATTTTAGAGGGAAAAGGTGGCGAGTTGGCCCTTGCGAAAGTGATGAAGAAGAAGCTCAAGCTGGAGAAGAAGAAGCAAGGGTGTTCCATCTACAACATCAACAACCCTGTAGTCAAGGTTGCGACACAAATATTAGTAGGGAAGGTCACACAGAAGTGCCATGTGGATGAAGTTCTTGCACTAGTAGTTGCACTAGTGGCCCAATGTGCAAAAGGAGTCCAATTCAACTGGGTGAACTATCTATGAGGCAAGTTCCTTGCGAACCGTCGCGAGGCACAGGAGTAGGGAAAAATGTTTGACTATGAATGGATCCTATTGTCGATCATACTGGTGGCATGGGAGCTGCCCGAAGATAGCCAATTTTCTTCGGTCGCGTTGGACCTTCTAGAGGCAGCGAAGTATGCTTCACTATGGGAAACCAAGGATGCACAGTAGATTAGAGAAAGCAAGATATTTTGGGTCCTAATGGAGACGAATATCCAGATGGGGATCAATCGCAAGCTGTGGTTATCGCCCACAGTATACAACAATTTACATAGCTTTGTAGAGTTCAAAAAAAATTTCCACCATGTCTTCATCAGGGCATGGAAGGACCCTACAAAGACATGGCATGATTTACCATGCTTGGCGACTAATGAAGTAATATTCGCAATCCTTAAGTCTTGGTTGCCAGAGTGGTGTGCTCTAGCTGGCTCAGCGGTGGAAACATACAAGTCCTCCATGCAGTGCAAGAAGGAGGAGACAAAGCTCCGAATGGTGCAGCTGGTGGAAAAACAGGGGAAAGAAGAAGTAGCGACTAAGGCCTAGATAGCATGCGATGCTATGAAGTTGGTCAAACAACAGCAGAAAACAGGAGAAGAAGAGTGTGAAGGAACAAAGTCACCTTCGCTCGAACTAGAGATAGAAATAGAATAAGATGGCACGAACCCACAGACAACAGCCACCCAACTCAGGTGTCCGTGACCATGAGAGCAGAGAGTGCTATGAAAGAAAACAAAGGAATCAAAGACGTATTTCGACCCAATCACCTTCACTGAGGGGGATTAGCATGATATCAACGAAATGGTGAGGGATTTCACTACGGAGGCCCTCCAGCAATTCGAGGAACAAAAAGAGTTGGTATTGGGGGCTCTTCGGACATAATTGTAGGAGTTGTAGGTTTACACTCCACAAGCTGGTATAGTATCCACTAGCCTCGCAGTCGACACTTCAGTTTCCAAGGAGATGTTGCGCACAAGGGTGACCAACACAATAGTACAACCAGATGGGGAAATTAATACAGAGAAGGAGGCTGACAGACCCATGGTGAGTAGTTTGAAAGGGGTAGGGTTGAACATGGATGTGCTCCCTCGAGAGACACTCTACCTCTTACAGGATGGAGTCATTGTAGAACTTCAGGCTAGGGAGAGTTGCGCTCTACAGGTAATGAGTGAGAAGCACATCAACATTCAGTAGTTGGGTCTATAATGCAACGAGGTAGTGGATCATAACCAAAAGATAATGTAAGTTGTGGAGGAAACCTACCAAATGGTCCTAGAGTTGGAAATTTAGGCAGAATAACCGATGTAGGTGCACGTTTGTAATTTAGCCATAGGGGTGTGCGACGCAAGAGAAGAAAGGGCTAGGATTTAGTAGGAGTTGAACCTTCAGATCACAGAATTAGCATGCCTATAGCCATGGAACGATGAGGCTTATACAATTACAACCTCTATTGAAGAAAATCTCACGCAATTGTAAGTAACTCAGTAGAGGTTTCATGGCAGCAATTCAATAGCAGCAGTCACTGACCAACGCATGGAAGAAGTCCAGCAAGCGGTTGTTCAATGCACTGCTGAAGTTGCAGGGATGCAAACAGAGCTAGGAGGTCTTCACGCTAAGATTTTCACACTACAGAGTGGCTCTAGGGCAAGTCACGATGTTTGTGTTCGGGGCCTATTGGGCACGGGAACCCCCAAGAGTAGTTTTGGTGTAAAGAGCCCATATTTTGGTCCAATTTTGTAATTCTAATGTAAAGACTCCACATTTTGTGGGCACGGAGTGCGTAGTTGTTAAAGATTCATAGGGTTGTCTACCCTTATTTTGATAATGTAATGTCCACTATAGAAGATCTACCCATGGTCCACAGACCATGGGATTGTATAAATAGAGCTAAGCTCTAAGTAGTTAAAGGCATGAGATGACAAATGAAAATTCGAGATAGCTCTGATGTGTAAGTCTAAGTTTTGGGTTGTAGCATAGTTAGAGGCTCTACAGCTAAGTGTGGACAGGCCTAGAAGTCTGCAGCTAAGTGCGTGAACCCCTGCAGCTGAGTGCACAGGGTGAGTCGAGTCTATAATCATCTGGAAGTATTAATAAAGATAATTTTTCTATCATTTCTTTGTGTTTATTTCATGTTTATGCATCTGTTATATCGGGTATGAGTTTCACTTCTAATTCTTTTATGAGGCGTAAATGTGTATAAATATATTGGTTAAGTGAATGCAAGTAAGAACATATGTTTATGAAAATCTAACTAAGGCCTGTTAATAAGATAAGTAAGATACTTAGCCTAGTTTGGGAGATATCACAATTCGTTGCCCTAGCAGTGTGAAAGGACTTCAGCCCTTGGTTAAGGCTATGTGGAAGCTGATTGTAACACTTCGTGAAGGTATTGAAGGGTGGAGCAGAGAGAGAAGCAACCTCCACAGAGGTAGGTGGAATAAACCAACATCACAACCATCCCAAGGGTGCAAAAACTTGGTTCTAGCATCTCCCCATCCTTCTTCGGGTGATGCCAAAAGGGCCAGTAGTGTAGGGATTTGTTTGGCTAACTAACACTAAACTCGGGTCAGCCCCCCTCAAACCAAAAACAAACATCAATGACTTGATCAATTAAGGGTATGTGATAATTATCCTTAGGGTGTTGAAAATGCAACAAGAAATTCCTAATTTAACTTTCCCTTTATTAAATTAGGAGAAATTCGAATTTCAATTTTAGTAGAATAATTGGAGGTAGTTAACTGAGGTGACATGGTTCTTGTCACTCAGTTAACTTAGTAAATTTGACTTGGACAGACTTGAGTTTAGTTATATATAATTGATTTCTAATTTGTAGTAATATATTTAATTTAATTTGAGTTATTGTTAGTGTAACTAATTCTCACTGTCAGTAGAACTAATGGAGGTCTAATTAAGGGTGTGTGACGTTTTCACACTGAGTGGCAAGGGTGTGTAACTTTTTTCACACTAGGAGATCATCCAGTTAACTAATCAATCAACCCAAAATAATTAGTGATGCAAATAATTTGAGTTACCCAATTGATATTGGAGTTCAAGGGCAGTATACTATTAGTTGTAAACTAGTTCAAGTTGTACAGGTGGTGCACGCAGTTAGAGAATTTACCTAAATAAATTACACAATTCTAAATGAGAAACTTCCCTAATTAATAGGGGATAATTCCTCATCAAAACACACAAGGAAATAGGGGCTTTGAGTCTCAAAATTTTGGCTATGTATTGGCCAAAGTTGGTCAGTAAGGTAGAGGGTAGAAGTACAGGTGCAAGTTGAGCTCAAGATTGAGCACAACATATTTTATTCATCTAGATTCTTTGATTAATGCAATACATATAGTAAGGGGTTTTGAATAGTTGATTTCCCCTAGATAAATATTTGTGTATGCTTGTAAAATCTTGATGCATGTTAATTATTTGTGTTCTTGATCGTGAATTTTCTTCTGCAAATCAGTAGAGTAGCTTCTAGTATTATGATTTAGTAAATTTCATGAGTACCTTAGAATCTACACATTAATTTCTACATAGGGAATACCTTGTTTAGATCCCAAAAAAATAGTACATACTTGTAATTTCCCCTATCTTTTTATGACATGTACAACATTAGAAACCCAATATGCGTAAGTGACAAGATATATGGATCCTTCCTTATGTAGCTTGTATATTTCAAGTTTGATAGCTACAACTTTGGATGGGTGCAGTGGTCATTGTTTCTACCTTATAGGTGAGGCATCAGGCCATGTGTCAATGTGGTGCTCTATAATGATAGGGTTTATTCCAATAATTTATGGATATAACTAAGAAAATATATATCGATCTCCTTGGAATAAGGCTTTGTAGGCGACTACTTCTTTTGGAGAACATGTTGCCTCTAGCGGTATTCAGTCGACGATGTTGGTCTTGGTCGAGATGTACACCTTAATGGTAGGTGAGTTGTTTCCCATTATTACCATCTTCGAAATCATATGGAGTGGGAATGGGGTTTTTGAACCAATCGATGTGGCCAGTGGGAATGAAATATTTTATTTCCACTGTGTTATCACTTTTTAGTTTGAGTTTGAAATTGTTTTCTATAAATGCTGACAATTTGAGTGTCAGTGAAAACAATTTGTAATAAATAAGAAAATGTCGATAATGCAATTTTCAATGTTTATCAGCTTCAGAAAAGTGATTAACAGGAATATGTTGACAACAAGAGTGTCAATAATATCAGGTATTGGTTGATAGTGGGAATATCAATTCCAAAAACAAAATAAAATTTCAATTTTTTAGAACGCGTTGACACATTCCACATCAATGATACAGTAATTGTTGCTCAAATATGCCACGATTTACCTAGAGGTGAAAGGTATGTATTGAAAGTGAAGAGTTACGATGCTAAATAATATGGTGCCAGTTAGTAATTATCAGATGGTCATAATAATCATTTCACATGTCAATCACTTAATCCATTTTAAAAATTCTCATTGTTTTTCCCGCATGTTATTTTCACCTTTGTCATTTGCAAAGTCATGTTAGTTTGAGCACTAAAGGGTTGTTTGTTTCAATTTTATCAATGGGGATACAATTTTTGATCCTGGTTTCCTATTTATGTAATAGGGCGGAGCTGAAAACTAAAATGAAATGAGACTAAAGGCCCTGAACTTTTGGAGATTTATGCAGACTTTCAGCAACAATTTTAGTGGGTTAGGTGGCAGAAATTTTTTCACTGATGCATTGACTACCATGATGTCATAGCTCGAGCATTCTCCTTGGGGTTTGATAGAAAATGGGCGGAGGTAGGAGGAATTTCATTCCTGTTCACAAAGGAATCGATCTCAGAAGTTATAGCTTTGTCGACGAATGGGGAAACGTCCTTCAAAAGCCATGTTTTAGCTAGGATTAATGTCATGTTTTTCTTGAAGGTCGAATTTAAGGACATAAACTGGAAGACAACGGTGTAAAGATCATGGTTGGAGGATAAATGGCATGGGATGCTACACATTACCTGAAAATACTTTACGTGTGAAGGGTGTTTTAACGAGGTAAACCTTTACCATTTTAATTTCCTAGCTCATCTAGCAGTGCAAGTAAGAATGAATGCTTGTTTTTATTTACTGGAGAGTCTTAAACACATGGCTACTCATATCTAGGCTAGGGAAGACCCATCCCCTCATTTTGTTTACAACAAGGCTTTAATTAAATTTTTAATTAAGAACTAGTTAGCACGACTTGGAGCCATTTCTTTTTTTGGGGAGGGTTTCAACCTCATCCCTCTAAAGCTAAACGAGGAAGACAAAAGGGTACTAAGCCTAGTAAGAAAAATTAGGCAGAAACCTCTGTTCAGGGAACCTCTATTAAAGACCACAACCAAAAAAGGAAAGAGATTCCCTCATCCTCTAGGCCTACAACCCCTAAGGTATATTCCAGAAGAAGTGCTAGAATGAAGAAAACCCAACCTACTATTGAAAATCCTCATGTTGAAAATCTACGTCATTTTGTGAATATCTCCTTAAGAACCACCCACTAAGATTTCCCGTGCAAAAATTCACCCACTAAAACAGACCAAGGGAAAAGAAATTGACACTGAACCCTTAGATGAAGTAGAACCCTCTCTATTTCAAATCTTCAAAGGAGGGAATAATCCTCACACCATTCCTTTAAACAAATTAATGTTGAAAATAGAATTAAAACAAAATCTCGACCTCGCCAAGAAAGTGATAGATGTGAACAATGTCCCATTAAAGGACATGATAATAAAAAAGGGAAAACTATAGGTTCTAAAAGATCAAAGGCTATGGAAACTAAGAATAAAATACATATGGAGACCCTACATATTAAGAAGAAGAAAATGGACAAGGTGCATGTTCACTTAACCATTACACTAATCTCCTTCATTTTCTTTCCAAATTCCTTATAGTGTTAAAGGAATTGTCACTACACTACTTTTTTGTTTCCCTCATCAAAATTATGTTTATATGTACCTTATTAGGTTATACTCCATGCCCAATGGTAGTATTTTTCACGTATCCCATCCAAACTTCGTTTTTTGATAAATCTAGCCACAAAACTCAATTACAAAACCTACTACTATAGTGACCTAGAGTAGTTGAGTTTTCTAGGGATAGATAACTCTCCAGGTTGAAGGTCCATCTTTCAACCTCAAAGAGGTTCGAGGTTATATTAGAGGCTTTTTGGAAACTGAGTTTCCTCTAAGAGATAACACATTGTGTACACATTGTTTGTAAGTGATGCGAGAAGTGTAAAATACTTTTTCAAGAGGAAAAAAGAGAAATGATGCATGATATCCCATGGAAATTTAGGTGTTTTCATGTCTTCTATGATATCTTCATTAGAGTGAAAGATACTTGACAAAGGAGACGATGGTGTCATGGGCTCTTGAAGTGGTAGTTGGTGCATGAAAGTATTAGTGGACGTGTAGGGAAATGAGATCATACTAGATACCATAGGACCAAGAGATGTGGAAAAAAGCATAGATTGGTTGTGTCCTTGTTATCCTTGATTATGTTATATTCATTATGGAGGAAGTGATATCAAAACCATGTAACAATAAGTATACTTCTTTAATCATGGTTCCTACAGATGAAGAAATATATTAGATATGTATGTGCATTTCATTGTTACTGGGGGTGGCAGTATCTCCTATCTATTCACGACTATTATTTGAAGGGAGGGTTCCAATGATTGTATGGGTTCTGTGGGGACTGTGTGGGAGGGGTCTTTATCACTTATCCTAGGTGGGGAGTTAGAAACATCAAGGGTAATTTTTATGGAGTGTCGATCAATTTTTGAGGTACCTTTGTGCCTTGGAAAATGTTTCAACCTTGGCATGATAGTTTTATTCATTGATAGAACACTTTTTGATAGTGATAATTATGCTTCCTTGATTTGGTAATTATGTTGATATGCAATAATGCAAGGGCATGAGTTATTCTGATGAGTGGTTTTAGCACAAAGAGTACATGGGGGTACTTGGTGTCAACTAACTATAAAGAAGATGTAATAAATAGTGTGAGGGGAACCATTCACATTTAAAGTGGGTGGAAGATGAGGTTCCACAAAGTTAGCATGATGTAAGGAAACCAATGCATCTTGATATCTAGGGATATCAGGATAGCAATGAGTGTAATTTATGTGTTGTGAACAAATAGCATATGGATGGTTGGTGTGTAAACTTTTATTGTGTGACAAAATCGCCTTTTATCTAGAGGGTGATGAAATGGGGAGATGTGGCTAAGGGGAATGGAGAATGACCTTCAATTCATCCAATGCTAGGAATTGGTTGGTAGGATTTCCTTCCATACCATAAAGGGTGCATGGAGGAGTCACCTTAGGAGAGTCTATCTTGGAAATGTCTTTCTTCTTAGATTTTTTCTTTTCCTTTTTTATTGTATTCTTTAGTGGCTTTGAAAAGTGTGGCATGCTTGATGGTGATAAAGCCTTTATGTGGGAACTTGGGATATCCTGTTCAATAGGGGAAACCATTGATGTAGCCAATGTGGAAGGAGGTTCCAAATAATAGATAGGTATAGTTAGAGCCATGTTTTGAAAGGAGAGTGTTGCCATCACTTGTTGAGATACATATCCAGGTGGAGGATATAGGAAAGGAGTTTGAGTGATGGCATATCATAGAAATGATGTATCACTCATCATAACATTCTCTGGTTCCATATGAGATGATTGATTGTCCTAATTAGATTCACTAGAAGAAGTGGTTACTATGCATATAGAAGTTGTGGAAGGAGAATTTATTATGGGGGGTCTCTAGGGTAGGTACCAAGGAGATAGGAATGTTTGAAAATTCCTGGACTGACTTTGGTTAGATTAAGGAATAGTTCCTATTAGGACCTCACAATGGGTAACACACCATCAAGTGAGGGAGATGTTGTAATTTTGTAGTCTTCATGGAATATGTATGGCTTCTTCCAAACAAGATATTATAATATGAGGGGGCATCAAGGACTTCAATATCGATGAGAACTATTTTGATGACGATTTCTACTAAGATGTTCTGAAATATCCCTATGACATACGAGGGGCATCGATCATATTCCTTCACCGTGAGGGGTGTGATGATGACCCATAGTCTCTCACTTTCATTTTAACTCAGGGATTTGCAAAAAAATGATGTGTGTGATTCTCAAACTCACCATAAAGTGTGTAAGTATTGTTAGTCTGAATACCACTATTCTTTCCTTGTTTTTGTGGGTTTTTCATACCTTGATTTAGATTTTGGTTTCAATAAGGAGGATTTCTCATAGTATGTGGATATTTTCTTTATTGGTTCCCACCTTATGCTTGGTTTAATTTTTCTTGTTCTTCCATTTCTTCTTATTTAGATCAGGTTGATTGGAAACAATGAGTTATTCCAACACTTGTTGTTGTTGAGGAAAAGAGGGTTGAACAAACTTAAGGTACAAGGTTAGTTTGTGTTTACATTATGATCAAAACCCTAAAAAAAAATTCAAGACATGAATTTTGGACCCTACTGACGATCTAATGATCTATTCACTTCATGATCAATGAATGTTATGCTAAGTGTTTAAGTTTTCTTCTTGGTTTCTAATTGTCAAAGTCACTTGCATAAACATTTTCAATCCATAATAAGTTCATGAGCTCATTGTTTTATGAAATCTTGAATAGGCATGGGATAGTCCATCAAGATAGTGCATGTGAAATGTTCAAACTATTTTTGCAATCAATGTGCACTTTCAATTGACAACCTCTCACTTTTGTTTGTGATTGTACTTCTATTCCGGTGATTTTTTCGAACTATAACTTTTGTGCACCTTCGCTTTTGCAAGTGTCACTTTCTTGTTTATGAATGTCACTTTTGCTTGTTTTCACTTTAATAAGTGTCTCTTTCATGTTATATTTTCCTTGGCATGTGTTTCTTTCAATGTTTTTCACATTTTTCAAGTGTTTTCACTTTTCTCTTATGGTCGTAAATGTTGTCCTTTGGAATATGAAGCATCACATATCAGATAAGAATAATTATGGTTCATTTCAAGGGGTAACTTTGGTGCCAATGAGTCTTATTTATCATGTAGACATGTATTACGCTCATCCCAAAGTTTCAAGAACTGTCACACAAGTGTCACCACTTTTGTGCAGGTGTCGCCATTATCGTCGTAAAGTGTACCTTAAGTGTCACACTTGGGGGAAGTTGTCACATTCTCAACGCATTGGGAGGATTATGTTTTTCATGTGTTCTGAGTGATCATTATTGTGTCTTAGATTTCTCTAAGTGTGTGATCATGTTCATTTTATGCCTTTGCTCACTCTGACATCACTGATCCCACACTTAGCCAAATCCTGAAAACTTTATGCCCAAGCAACTTTGCTTCACTCATCCCTCCTAAAGTGCACACTACATAGTCTGAGCCCTCAATCTTAGACCTTTCCTCTTAGAACTACACAATGTGTAGTTCTTTATTCTAGAATTTCAGACTACACAACCTCATTGCTCAACCTTGACCCCTTGAGCTCAAGAATATGCAACCTTGCATCCCACTCAACTTATTTTATGCATTACACAATCTCAAGCTTCAAGCTTCCAACCTAACTCCTTGAGCTATGTAATTACATAAGCCTTATCCCTCTCTCCCTTCAGAACTTCATAGTGGGAGACATCAAGTCTGAACCTTAAAGCCTACCTCTTTGAGCCCTTCAATTGCATAGCCACCCTACCCTGGCCTCTCTAAATCATGCACTATGTAGTCTCAAGCATTATTTGTAGCCCTTGACCTTTTTTATGTTTAACTATGCTATCCTTGAGCCAGCCTCTGAGTCCTCCCTCCTATTTCTAGCTTAGTTTGTGAATTTTAGATGCATGATTGACTAGGATTTTTCAGAATGATGTCATCTTGTCATGAGTGGATTTGAGTTGTACGTATTATATTTTGTTATGACAAGATGATAATGAGGGAGATGAAGAAGGATACCCTTCTAGAAGACACATTTGTAGCTACAAAGAGAAAGTTTATCATTGAAGAGAAAATGAAGAGACACTAGTTTACGACACAAGATCAAAGATCATGATCACATGAAGACTCAATATAAATCAACTCCTTGCAGGATGAATCTAAATAAAATGAAAGATCCATCATGAAGATGCAAATAAAGTAGAAAAAGAAGCACCTTGGCATTGCCACATCATCAACAAGTTCCATGTGATCATTGGTAAGAGTCATTTCAAGAGTCACCTCTGTCATAGTGTCTTGTCACATCATTTGTGTAATGTAATTATGTAATTCTCCAAAATGTGAAAAAGTAAATTTTGTGGAGGACCAAGGGTCCCACATGGAATATGAAGAGTCATTATTGAGTTTTAAAGTCATATAGAAGCTCAAAGGTTATGTCAAAATTTGAAAAGCTATTGTAGAAGATCAAGAGTCGCGAGGGAGGTCAAGAGTCACATGGAAGGTGAAAAGTCACCCCATTTGTTATAAAAACACCCTCATAGCTCAAGAAAAAGGACTTTTGGGACTTAAAATTTCATCTTGGCTTCTCTAGCTTGGCATAAGAGAGAAGATATTTATTTGGACAGGCAAGTGGTGACTTAATGTTCTAGTATTGGGGCTAGGTCAAAACGATGTACTTGTATATACTGGCACTTCCACTTAATATATGTGTTGGGCATGGAATCCCCTCAAGGCATGTTTTGGGGCTTAAATTCCACGTTTTGACTAAATCCATTGTAAAGACTTCGCGATTTGTGGGTGTGGAGCGTGAAGTCAAAATAGAGTCATAGGGTTGTTCGCCCTTGTTTTGTAATATAATGTCAACTTGAAAGATCTACCCATGGTTCGTGGACCATGGGATTGTATAAATAGAGCAAGGCTCTAAGTGTGGAAAATAGTTAAGTTAATCTATCTAAGCATGAAAGAATTGATGGAATAAAAGCATTGAGTCGAAGCGTAAGTCGTGTATTTGGGTCATAGAGTAGGAGAAAGTTTTGCAACTGAGTGCGCAGAGGCCTAGTAGTTCGCAGCTGAGTGCGCGGACCGCTGCAATTTAGTGCGTAGGGCTGGTCAAGTCTATAACCATGGGAAGAATTAATAAAGATAAGTTTTACCATATTTATGTGTATCTTTTCTTGTTTTATGTATGAATTTCAAGTTTACTGTTTATTTGCTACGCGAACTCATATGAATGTGTTGTATAAATAAATATAACCTAAGGCATCCATTTACACGAACATAACTAACAGGTGTAAGAAGATAAGTAAGATATTAGGTGTGACTTAGAGGAATAGTGCAACGTGTTGCTCCAGTAGTGCGGAAGCCCCACAACCCCTGGTTAGGGCTGTGTGAAGGAGAATATATCAAGGCGTGAAGGACAGGGAAGTGCACGAAGCAACCTACATGAAGGGACTAACAGTTGGACCAAATCAAATCCTCAGACATCTCAAGGGTGAGGAAACCTGGTTCCAGTACCCCCCCATACTACTTCAGGTGAGACCTCAATCTACGCTCCACGGGCTATTGCTAAAAGGGCCAGTAGTATAGGGATTGTTTGGCTAATTAACTCTAAAGCTGGGTCAGGCCCCAACAAGCCAACAAATGGTTCCATTGCTAGGACTGGGATTTGCATAGAGATGTTTGATGTCGCATCACTGGAATCCAAAAAAGAAAGGAATTGAAGATTGGTTGGATAGGAAGATTCACGAGTTCACGGCACCGGAGAACAAGAATCCATGACTATCAGAAGAAGAGTGGTTAGAATGCTATCCGTACATTGAAATCCATGAAATTTTCTTCGCATATTTCCCTAGTGAGCGATATGAGTGGATTGCAAAGCTAGCAGATAGCCAAGGAAGGTGCAAGCTCAACAGACCTATTGTGTGGACTCCAGAATTGGTGCACAGATTGGAAGCATTGGAGGATAAGATCGCGTGCACTGTTGATCACTGGCTTGATCGAATTATAGGAGGATTCATTACTGATTTCACAGTGGATAATTCAGTCAGCGACAATGAGGCAGAGCGATGCTTCCTCAAAGGACTGCGAGAAACAAAGGTATTGCAGAACTAGAAACTAGCCCCTTGATTTCACCTCCATGAGGGGACGAGGAAGAAGTTGTGAAGGTCTCACCAATAAGTGTGATCAATTTGATAAGGTAGAGGATTCCATAGATACCACTCGCACCCACACCACCGCTAGTTCCACCATCTTCACCCCCATCTTTGCCCATACCACCACCACGAACCTACATGGCAAGCGCAATAAAGTTTCCAGTGTTCAAGGGAGTAGGAAATGAAGATCCGGACCAGTTTTGGTTCATGATAAGGGCTATATGGGAAGCACAGGGAGTCATGAATGACAATATAAAGAAGGGAACATTGGTCAGCACTCTGCAAGATTGCACACTGACTTGGTACATTAAGCATTCTAATGACAATCCAAATGTGGGGATCACAGACATCCAAACTGCGCTGAATAGGGAATTTAGCAGGCCAAAGTCAGAGGCAGAGTCAATCATGGGTTCAAGGAGATCAAATTACTACCAAGTGAGATCCTTTGGGAGTTGAATCAGAGACTGAAGTGCACAATTCGCGAAGCTAACATGAATCTGACAGATCGAAAACACTGCGAATGGTTTGTAGCATCATTAATGCCACATATAAGGAATGCGCTATCACAACAGAGGATGACGACTCAGGCTAAGGCCTTGGAGATTGTGATGAGGCTGCATGAAACCCTGATACAGGATCCTAACCTAGGAGTTATGTAGATCCACGTGCAATGGAAAAACTTGTGCCTTGAGATGTAAAGTCTGAAACAAAACAGGACAACTCGCCTAGAAGTGTGTGGCGAGGTATGGTGTGTAAAGTGAAAGGGTCAGGGACATGAGAAGGACCATTGGCCGGTGTTTACAAATTACCTCATGGGAGGAGGACCAATGCCACTGAGACCGAAGGCACAAGAAGGACCTAGCGCAGTGCCTGCATTGTGGTGCACGATTTGTCAAATAGGAGGAAAGCATGCTACGTATAACTGCCATCTGTTGCAAAAGTACATGCAGAATTCATAGCAGTTGTTCTATAATTTTTTTATATGAGTGGGACATGATGAGTGAACTTGTAGGGGTTATGAGCTGATGATGGATAGGACTCCCACCTACAGACTTCAGGCTGAAACGTGGCCCCTTGACCAGAATGAAGAGATGATGCGAACCGAATTTCAGGGTCGCGGATGAGGCCGAGGTGGAGGAGGACTTGGAATAGGTCGCGGAAAACTGATATGTTACAATTGTGGAGGGACAGGGCATTATGCCAGGGATTGTATGAATCCTACACGTCCACCATGCTTATATTGTACATTGTTTGATCATGAGATGGAGGATTATCCCACATCAATAGTGAGGCTACGTGATAAAGGAGCGCTACAACCTCCCCCGACTTAGAACCTGTAAATGATGAGGTCTGAGTCGCATGAGGAAGACCCTAATGTGAATATTGTGCTCCAAAGTGGAATTATGATAGGGGATAACAAAGGAAAGCAGCCTGAAGAGAGTACTTGGGTACACAAGGCACCGAACAAAGAACCAGAGTTTGATTTGGAGCGCGCTAAGGAAACCTTCATGGAAGCTAGGAAGAGCTTTGCTGATGCCTCCACTTCAGGAAGCAAAGATAGACCAGAGCTGGAAATGGACCCATCGATGCTCAAAACATTCCTAGAAACATGCATGAAACTATTGCATGACAGCAAGGCTATAAAAGGACTACAGGAACTTATAAATATATGCGTTGGGATAGCGCCACGAGAACTGCGCGTAGTCCGAAATATCAAAAAGCATGTGATGAGGAAAGGAAGGATGATGAGATTGACCCCACAGATTGGGGAATATGAGATGGACCAAGTGATTATGGACCTAAGATCAGACGTGAATGTTCTACTGAAGCAGACATGGGAACGCATGGGAAGGCCTATGCTGCAATGGTCTCCTATCCAACTGTGAATGGAAAAATAGAAAAAGATCCTACCTATCGGGAGATTGCAGCAAGTCACAGTGGATATAGAAGGAGCAAGTGTGCTAGCAGATTTCAAAGTGATGGAGGTTGTTTATGACAACAATCCCTATCCCGCCCTATTAGGAATTGATTGGGCCACTGAAATGAATGGGGTGATAAATCTTAAGAAGCGCAAGATGATTTTTGAGAAAAAGTCTCTATGCATAGTTGTACCTTTGGACCCTGCAGAAGGATCGCGCTACATGGAGTCAGTGCTTGACTGCGACAACGATGACGACTTGGACTACATCTACAAGATAACCATGCGAGAACAATACTGGGTGAATCCCACCGCAGATAGAGGAGGTAACCATGCTGAACTGTAACATGATGACGAGATCATTGCGCTGCATATCAATAGAGGTAAGGGATCTACCTACATATAATGGGGTAAGCGAGGTAGATGAATTCCTAAACAAATTTGAAAGAGAGCTATTGGAACAACAACGTTTGGAAGCATTGGAATGGGTATTGCAGGCTACGCCCATGAGGTGGTGGGGTACACACCATGGAAGCTTTGAGGATTGGCATGAATGCAGGAGAATGATGCACATATGGTTTGGTAAGCCTTAGATGTGATTCACAGACAAAAAGGTTAGAAGTAGCGATCCATGCACGCACATTTCCGAATGGGTGCAGGCATATGTTACAAAACCTACGCAGATGCATACAGAGTCCACATTAAGAAACACAACCAATAAGCATGTGTAGGCGAGGGCGAGGAAATTGTGCGAAGAATCTCTCAAGTTGGAACAATAGAGTATGGTAAGATTAGGTGGGAAGAAATTTATCCACGTAGAACCCTTTGATAAAGTATGCGAAGTGCTGAAAAAGGTACACAATGCGCATCGAACTGATTGGGACCTGTGTGTACCAGTGGTTCTGCGGGCTTATAGGAAAACGTGAAAGAAACTGACAGAGTAGGCAACTCCAAGGCTGGAGTATGGAATGAATGCTATAATTCCCATAGAATATAAAATGACTTGTCTGTGCATAGCAGTACCGGTAGATACAATAGTTCGTGGAGCCTTGGAAGAAGGGGTCGCGTAGCTGAATGAAGCAGAACGCTTGGGACCCAAGGAAGAAATCCGATAGGGTGATCTTAGGCTCCAAGTACTTAGGAAAGAAAGGGTCTGATTAAGGGATAAAAGTGCTCTACTGAAGCAGAAGTCAAGAATCTTGAGGATGAGATAAAGGAATATTTTCTCGATAAGAAGACTAGTGTGATAAAACAGGGTGCACACGATCACGTTGACGAATTTGGGGATTGCCGCTGAGAGTTGATAAACCTAATGCCTTGGCTTGGACTGCATTTTACTAAACGAATCACCCATGGTGGCGCACTATCGATGATAAAGTGTGCAATGCATCCAGTAACAATAAAAGATGGGTATTTTCCAGGAAAAGTGATGGATGACAGGATGGAACCCTATATCAGTGGCGTGGCCACCTGACTAGCCGTAGGAAGTACAGTCTTAGCATTCTAGGAAGTTTAAAGGAGGCATGGGACTATAAACTACTCTACCTAGGAGCTGCGTGATTTTGGAGCTGCGCACAGGAGTAAGGTGTCACAAGGTCCGTGACCGTGCAAAGGGGGCTATACTACCATGTGGGTTGGCTGGAAAGTGACCGTTGGAGTCACTATTCACGATGTGATGCTTGACTTGAGACTAAAGGGAGTGGGTAGTAGGCACTTCAGACGTGATTTATGGGCAAGATTTGGGAAAATCTACTGCCAAGGGAGCATTAATGAGTCAGATTTGCGGGGAATGGTCGAATTCAAATTGAAAAGATGCTATAAATTACAAAGGACTACCCAACAGACAACAATTGGTCATTTACAAATTGAGTTGTCATATGCCCTGTGTATTCTGAGCCGAAACCTGTTTTCCCTATGAAGAGCATTGAGTGAGCCCCTGATTAAGCGATTAAGAAATTCTTGGACCAGGAAGATGGCCGCATCAGAGGAAGCTAGGGAAATTACAGAGATGACCGCCTAAGAGGCCGTGCAGGCCCTGACTGTGGAAGATGCCCCTGAAGGCACCGAGATTGTGGCAGAAATACCTAAATCATCACGCATGCCAAGGCCAAAGAAGAATAAACAACCAATGATTTTGGTGCGTGTGTCCCCACGCAACCTACTGCGCACTAGATTAACCATGGAGGAGAAGGGTAATTCAGTTAACTTGGAAACTGATGAGGAGGAGGAAGACCTAGACGACCTCATAATTGAAGAAGATGAGGACAAGGGTGTGGAGGAAAAAATAGAGCTTGTGCACCCTCCAACCAAGCTGCCCATGTATATCCCTCCGCAGAAGGGGAAGGAAAAATTGCCCAAGGATCTCGATGAGAGCAAGAGCTCTCTCCAGACTCCGCTCCTCCTAGACGACATCATCTTTGGAGGCATGCACCTCAAATGGGTGCCGAGCTTGAAATTTGAAGATTGGGATCTTGTTGACCATGAGAAGTTCCCTCATCTAGAGACCACGCAACTCATGAAGCCCAAGTAGAACATCACAGTAGGGGTTATCAAATTGGAGCCATGAAAGTGGTTACGCAGACTAGAAAAGGCAAGGTTATTAAACCTGCTCTATGTGTCGCATTTCCACTGTGACCCAATAACAATATTCATCATCAGGCAGTTGCTCTGCCTAGTGCATGGTGGGTGTTTGTGGCTGGAGGAGCCCCCATCCCCATCATGGACCAATTAATCCATCACATTACTTGGCTTCCGTGCAAAGGATAGGACCCTGCAGACATCTTAGAGGGGAAGAGTAGCGATTTGGCTATTGCAAAGTCCATGAAGAAGAAATAGAAGCTGGAGAAGAAGAAAAGGGGCTATACAATCTCCAGTAGCAACAACAAAGTAGTCAGGGTGTTGACTCTGATACTGGTAGGAAAGGTCATGTGGAAGTGCCGCATGGATGAGGTCCCCACGCCAGTGGTGGCACTTGCTGGGCAGTGTGTGGATGGGGTCCAGTTCAACTAGTCCAACTTCTTATGGAAAGAGATCCTTGAAAATTGTCGCGAGGTACAGGAACAAGGAAAAACATTCCACTGTGCATGGTTTCTGCTGTCCATAGTGCTCATAGCAAGGGAATTGCTGGAGGACAATCATTTCCCCACAATTGATAGGGATCTACCAAAGGCCGTGAAGTATGCTTCACTATGCCACGAAAGATGCAAAATGGATCCGCGACAAAAAGCTATCTGGGTGTTCATGGAAATGAACATCAGAATGGGGATTAACCACAAGCCACGATTATCACCCACTATCTACAACAACCTACAAAGTTTTTTAGAATTTAAAATGGACCTCCACATCATATATGTCAGAGCATGCAATGACTCGGCCAAGAAATGGAGTGAGCTACCCTTTGTAGCCACAGATGATGTAAATTTTGATGTACTGGAGAAATGGTTGCTAGAGTGGCATGCCCTAGACATCGCAGTAGTGGAGAAGTCTACGACGTAGAAGAAGAAAGAGGAGGCCAAACTACGCATGGCAAAGTTGGCAGAGAAGATAAGGCAAGAAGTAGCAGCAGCAAAAGCACAGGAGGCACGGGACACTATGGAGACATCCACAGAATAGAAAAAGGCCACAGCAATAACAGTAGCACAGGAGGTAGCTAAGAAGGCGCATGAGGGCCAGGAGTTGCCTTCACATGGGCAAACAAAATAAATGGAAATAGAGGAAGAGAAGGGCAGCGCAAACCCACAAACCACATCAACACAATTGAAGTTCCAGTGCCCAAGCAAGCGGACAGGGCTGCGCAAGAAGGTCAGGGCATCAAATTTGTCTATCGACTCGATCACACTTACTAAGGGTGATCTGCACGCCATCGACGAGATGATGCGCGATGTCACCTCTGAGGCCCTCTAGAACTTTATGCAAGAGAAGTAGAGCTTGTTGGGGTCCATAAGAGTGCAGCTTCAGGAGTTGCAAGTGCTCACTCCTCAGGCGGGTATCCTTTTGACCAACCTTGCAGTAGGGACAACTGTAGCAGAGCAGATGTTGCACGCTCGAACAAAAAACACAATAGTGCTGCCAGAAGGGGCACTGGTTACAACAAATGAGGCCAATAGGACTACAATTAGTGCACTGAAAGGTATCGGGATCAACATGGCTGCACTCCCGTGGGAGACACTATATGTTCTGCATGATGGGATTACTGCAAAACTACGGGCTAGGGAGAACAGCATGCTGCAAGTGTTGAGCGAGCAAAAGATCAACATGCAATAGTTGAGCTTGTAGCGCGACGAAGTGGTGTCATAGAATAGGAAGATGGTACAGGTACTAGAAGAAGCCTATTAGATGGTCCCTGAGTTGGCCATCCCAGCAGACACACCAGTAGAGGTGCACATCCACAGACTAGTGGTAGGGGTGTGTGAGGTGCGAGAAGAAATGACTAAGGTTCAGCACAAGCTGAACCTTCAGATAACATGGTTGCGGTTAAAGGTCCAGTCGTACACCCCTCCAGAGGTAAGAGAACATTGTGCCAATATTATTACATCGGGGATGGAAGAGATCAGCAGTGCAGTAAGGCACTGTACCAGAATGTTGGAGTAGTCATTTGAGGTTCTCACTAATCTGTAGGAGGACCCTAACATCCAACACTTAGAGACAGAGGTGCATGAGCTCCAGCAGCAGTACAACAATGTCAAAGGGACCGCAGAGAAGATGGCCCTCACTCAGAGGCTCACACGAATGCAATAGGCCAAAGTGTTGAAAGAGCTAGTGGACGTCGCAAGACACCGAGAAACATTCTTGAAGGTGCACATTCAACATTGGATCGACAAGGCCTTCATCATGACAGTGACAATTGAGGGCAAGCTCACGCAAATACAGTGGACGCTAGAATAGATCTCAATTTTGACACCACAGTCTTGGAAAAGCATGTATACGAGATTCAATAGACAATCGCTCAGTGCGTTGCCGAACTTGCAGTAGTTCAAGCAGAGTTGGAAGGACTCCAAGTGAAGATCTCCACAGTGATAGAGTGACTAAAGGGCGAGTGACGATGTTTGTGTTGGGGACTTGTTGGGCATGGAATTCCCCCAAGGCATGTCTTGGGGCTTAAAGCCCAAGTTTTGACTAAATCCATTGTAAATACTCCACGATTTGTGGGCGCGGAGCGCGAAGTCATAATAGAGTCACAGGGTTGTCTTCCCTTGCTTTTGTAATGTAATGTCAGCTTGAAAGATCTACCCATGGTCCACGGACCATGGGATTGTATAAATAGAGTGAGGCTCTAAGTGTAGAAAACAATTAAGTTTATCTATCTAAGCATGAAAGAATTGATGGAATAGAAGCATTGAGTCAAAGTGTAATTCGTGTATTTGGGTCGTAGAGTAGGAGAAGGCTTTGTAGCTGAGTGTAGAGAGGCCTAGTAGTCTGCAGCTAAGTGCACAGACCCCTGCAGATGCGTGTGTGAGGCAGGTAGAGTCTATAACCATGGGAAGAATTAATAAAGAGAAGTTTTACCATATTTCTTTGTATCTTTTCCTGTTTTATGTATGAGTTGCAAGTTTATTGTTTATTTGCTGCACGAACTCATATGAATGTGTTGTATAAATAAATATAACCTAAGGCATCAATTTACGCGAAGATAACTAATTGGTGTAAGAATGTAAGTAAGATCTCAGGTGTGAATTAGAGGAATAGTGCAGACCGCTGCTCCAGTAGCTCGGAAGCCCCACAGCCCCTGGTTAGGGTTGCGCGAAGGTGAATATATCAGGGCACTAAGGACAGGGAAGTGCATGAAGTAACCTATGCAAAGGGACTAACAATTGAACCAAATCAACCCTCAGACATCTCAAGGGTGCGGAAACTTGGTTCCAGCATCCCCCCATACTACTTCGGGTGAGACCTCAGTCCTCACTCCACAGACTATTGCTGAAAGAGCCAGTAGTATAGTGATTTGTTTGGCTAATTAACTCCAAACTTGGGTGAAGCCCCAATAAGCCAACAATATGAAGCTTAATGATCCAACACGTTTTCATTCATGTATCATAAATATAGCAAGACTATTGTTTATATATTTGTGGTATATGTTCTTCTCACATGTACTAAGGAAATTGAACTATTTCAGTGGATTTCGTACTTATCTTGCTGAAGGTGTTTTTTATTTGGTTGTATGGTCATGGTTGTGTTGTGAACTACTTTGCAAAATAACTTGCGATCCTCCTATGCTCTTATGTGTCTATTTTAGGATAATACTATTGCTTTTATTCTGGAGTCTCACTCTCTTTCTCCCTACCATGAAAGTACCTTATATACATTGCAATTGTATGCCTCACAGTGTCAACCTATTTGATTGCTTCAAAGAATGTTTGTATAACCTCTTATGTTAATAATTGTAGCCAAGGAAAATCCTCAAGGACAATGGAAACTAGTCATATTTACAGTTGGGGTTCCTACTCCAAACGATGTGAAGTCTAGTTGGGACTTCACATCGAGGAGACCCCCTTGGTTGGTGAATTTCTAGCACCATCAACAGTTGGTACTAGAAGGATGGCCAAATGAAAAGTTGTGTCCATTGAGTCTATATTGAACATGTTATCTTAAATGGATCTTTCTGAAATCATAATCCCATAATTTTTTTCTATGATATCCCCTAGCAAACTTTTTATCTCCGTGGAATAGTTTCATGACTTGTCTCAATTCCGTTTTGGTGGTGAGGGTGGTAAAATCATAGCCAAACATATATCTGTTTTTCTTGGTTTTTGTAAATCTACCAAAATATATGATGAAGTCATTGTTTGTATATTATTCTCCCTCACTCTTGAAGGCCGATTTAAGAAGTGGTGTCAGAATTTACCATCTACTTCAATTTCTCAAGGATATTCATCAATCCTTTGACAAGTACAATCATCAAGATGTATGCAATAGAATTGATCTACTCAAGATGAAATCTGATGAATTTGTAGGGGATTTTCTTAATTGATTCTTTCACCTTTTCTATGAATTTCCTGAGGGAGTGATTGATTCATATATTATCAATGAAAAATTTTAGATCTTGATTCTCCTCTCCTTGAAATATTTTGAATCTGAACCCCTAGATGATGCTTCTCTCTCAACTTATGTTGATCATGAGACACCTGAAATTTGTGAGGAGGAACCTACTATTCCATTTGTTCCTTGTCCTCCTCCTTTTCCAATACCAATTTGGGTGCCCCCTGGTGATGTTGTTAAAGTTGGGAAATATGGAAACCAAATTGTACTTGTTCTGTCTGTTAAACTTTCATCTAATTCCCTTGATTTAGAACCTATTTAGGAAGAATTGTAATGGTTTAGTAATTACATGGATCCTAATGTCAAAATTGATCCCTTAGTCTTTCAAGTACATAAGCATAATATTGAATCTGATCCAATTGAAAACATAATTTCCTCAACGGATATTTTTCAACCTCTACCATCTACATCTAATGATTCCTTGTTTCATGCTCCACTTGATCAACCTACTTCAATTCTGAATGATTTTCAAACTATAATTTTAAGCAATAATCAAGAACAAGGTAGTTGAATTTCACATGTAGAGAAGTGGTCGGCATGGAATCCCCCTGAGGCATGTTTTGGGGCTCAAAGCCCGTGTTGTGACCAAATAATGTTGTAAAGCCCCATGAATTGTGGGCATAGAAGTATGTTAGACTCATACGGTTGTCCACCCTAGTTTGTAATGTAATGTCAGCCTACCCACGGTTCACAGACCATGGATTGTATAAATAGAGCAAGGCTCTAAGTGTCAAAGTAGGGAAGAAACTATGAGATAGAGAAGAAATCTAAGGGATTGATTCGTAAGTGTCTAAGTGTGTCTTTGGGTCATAGAGTAGGAAAAGCCTCTACAGCTGAGTGCACAGAGGCCTAGTTGTCCACAGCTGAGTGCACGGACCCTTGCAACTGAGTGCACAAGGCGAAATCGAGTCTCTAACCGAAGAAGAGAATAATAAAGAGAAGTTTATCCAAATTCTATGTAATATGTTCTTGAGTTATTACATGTTTGATATCAATTGCAAATATACTATTTATTTACTGTGCACACTTGTATGAATGATTTATATTACTAAGTATACTTTACACTTGCAAGTAAGCTAAGTTAATCAACTAATGGTGGAATACTAGTAAGGACTTGGGTAATAACAGCGTTCGGCTACCGAGTAGGGTTGTGCAAAGGCCGCATCTCAGACTTCGAGGTCCGGGTAAGTGTGCATAGTGACATGTGAGCAGGGGTGAACTGGGGACCACTTGAACTTATCATACATATCCAGGGTGCGAAAACCTGGTTCTAGACCCTCCCATACTACTTCGAGTGAGACCTCAATCCGCGCTCTGCAGACTATTGCTGAAAGGGCCAGTAGTACTGGGATTTGTTTGGCTAAATCACCTCTGAACCAGGGTCAGGCCCCAAAAAACCAAAAAATAGTTCTATTGCCAGGATCGAGATCTGCATATGAGATGTTTGATGTCGTGTCACTGGAATCTGACAAAGAAAGAAATTGAAGGGTGGTTGGACAGAAAGATTTATGAGTTCGCAGCGCGGGAAAATAGGAATCCACAAGTATCTATGGAACAGTGTTTAGAGCACTACTTATATATGGAAATCCATGAAATTTCTTTGCATCCTTCCCCTCTGAGTTGTACGAGTGGATCACAAAGCTAGCAGGCAGTCAATGAAGGTGCAAGCTTGACAAACCGATTGGGTGGACTCTAGAGTTAGTGCGCAGACTAGAAGCCTTAGAAGATAAGATCGCTCACACTGTGGACCATTGGCTCGATTGAATTATAGGAGGGTTTACCACTGAGTTTGTGGTAGATACTTCAGTCAGCTACAGCGAGGTGGAACGATGCTTCCTTAAAGGACCGCAAGGTAAGTACGTTAAATCTTTAAACACTTGGATTAAAATGATATTGTGTGAAATGTAGATTATGTGAATAAATTGATGTTTGGGGCTACGTAAAGTGGGAGTATCTATAAAAACGAAGGTAGCATAGAGATAGAAATTGCCCCCTTGATTTTGTCTCGGCGAGAAAGCAAGGAAGAGTTCCTGAAAGTTTCACCAAGAAGTGTGATCAGTCTGATACGGCATTGAATTCCACACATACCACTTCCACCTACACCACCACCAATTTCACCATCTTCACCCCCATCTCTACCCACACCACCTCTGCCGCCACCATAGTTCAATATGGTGAGCGCAATAAAATTGCCAGTGTTCAAAGGAGTAGGGAACAGAGATCTAGACCAATTTTGGTTCGCGGTAAAGGCTATACAGGAAGCACAAGGAGACATGGATGGCAATATAAAGAAGGAAAAACTGGTAAGCACATTGCAGGATTGTGCACTAGCGTGTTACATTAAGCATTCTAATGACAATCCAAATGTAGGGATCGTGGATATCCAAGCTACGCTAAACAGGGAATTTAGCAGGTTGAAATCGGAGATACAGTCGATTATCAGGTTTAAGGAAATCGCGATGCTTCTAGGCAAGACCCCCTAGGATCTGGATCAGAGACTAAAGGGTATGATTCGTGAAGACAACATGACCTTGATGGATGGCAGCACCGTGCATGGTTTGTAGCATCACTAATGTCGCATCTAAGGACGGCGCTGTTGCACTAGAATTTATCCACCCAGGCTAAAGCTTTTGAGATTGCAATGAGACTGCATAAGACCCCAATACAAGATCCTAGCCTAGGAGTCCAATAAATCCATGTGCAACTGAAAAATTTGTGTGGAAATGTAGAGTTTGAAACAGGACAGGACCACTCGCCCAGAGGCACGCGAGGAGGTATGGTGCATAAAGTGCAAAGGCCAGGGGCATGATAAGGACCATTGTTTAGTCTTCGTGAACTACCTAGCGGGAGGAGGGCCAATTCCATTGAGACCAAAGGCACAAGTGAACCAAGCATGGTGCCTGCATTATGGTGTGTGATTCGTTAGATAGGAGGGAAGCACGCTACAGATAACTATCATATATTACTGAAATATATGTAGACATCCCAACAGTTATTCTGTAATTTCTGTAGGTCAGTAGGCCATGACGAGCACACTTGTAGAAGTTATGAACTAATGATGGATCAGACTCCTACCTACAGAGTTCAGACCAAACCGCAAGCCCTCAATCAAATTGCAGGGATGGCGCGCACTAGGTTTCAAGGACGCAGACGAGGTCGAGGTGGAATGGGACCAGGAAGGGGTTGCAAACAGCTGATTTGTTACAATTGCATAGGTCTAGGGCATTATGCCCCTAATTGTACAAATCCGACGAGAGCATCATGTTTATATTGTACCCAGTTTGATCATGAGACGAAACAATGCCCTACACTGATAGCAAAGCCGCATGATAAAGGAATGCTCCAGCCTCCCCTAACTCAGAACTTGCAAATGATGAGGTCTGAGCTACGCGAAGAGGACCTGAATGTAAACATCATGCTTCGAAGCGATATCATGATAGGAGATGACAAGGGCAAGCAACCCGAAGAGAGTGTTTGGGTTTGCAATGCTCCTACAAAGGAAACAAAGTTCGATTTGGAGCGTGTGAAGGAGACATTCATGGAAGCTAAGAAGAGCTTCACGTAGGCCTCCACTTTAGGTAGTAAAGACAAACTAATACCAGAGATGGACCCATCAATGCTTACTACCTTTCTAGAGACATGCATGAAGCTGCTACGTGACAGCTAGGTTGTAAAGGGACTGCAGGAACTCATCACTAGGTGCATTGTGTCAGGAGAACTGTTCGTAGTCTGGAAACTCGGGAAGCACACAATGCGAATAGGAAGGTAGATGAGATTGACTGCATAAATCGAGGAATATGAAATGGATCAAGTAATTCCAGATTTAGGATTCGACACGAACATACTGCCAAAGCAGACATGGGATTGCATGGGCAAGCCCACATTGCAATGGTCTCCTATTCAATTGCGAATGGAGAACCAGAAAAATATCCTACCGATGGGAATATTGCAGGGAATAATGATAGATATCAAAGGTGTGAGCGCACTTATATATTTCGAAGTGATAGAGATTGTCGATGACAACAATCCCTATCCTGTGCTACTAGGAATAGATTTGGCCACTAATATGAATGGAGTGATAAATCTAAAGAAGCGCAAGATGATTTTTGAGAAAAAGTCACTACGCGTAGTGGTACCGTTAGACCCTATGGAAGGAACGTTGTCACGCGGAATCAGTCGATCTTGCAGACAAGACAGACCTTCCTAGAATCTAATGAAGACCTAATGACAAACAAACCAACCAAACACTATCTTTCTCTAAATGCGCTTTATAAATAATGGGAAAAAAGTGTGTTTAAGGGCCTACCTCATGTCCAATGTAAGTTTGGAGATGCCTTCGCTTCTTTGTTCCAAGTAAGTTCCTTTGTCACAAACCTGCAAGCACAAACAAGGTAAACAATTAAATAGCGCCTCAATATCCAAGATTATAAAACATATTTAACATGAAAGTCAAGGAGTCCATGAAACAAATAGCATAAGATACTCGTTGAGAACAATGAGCTTGCTTGTATTAATTCAAAAGAAAAGAACCTTACAACCTTTGCCTTGACGTTGTACAAGCTCCTTCCAGGGTCCAACAAGAAGTCTCCTCTACTTTGACAAGCTTCACTCACTCCCTAATAGGGCCAAAAAGGTATGTGATCTCTCCTCTTAAGCTCAAATAGGAAGTCTTGATTTCACTAGCATTTATCCTCAAAAGTTTAGCTTCTATCCTCACTAGCCACTGACCCAATGCCTCAATTTATAGTGGAATGGAGATCAGTTACCAGCTCCTCCTTCAAAGGGATAGAGTCCTCCTTCAAAGGGATAGCTCCTCTCAACAAGGGATTAGTTCCTCCTCTCATGGGATGCATGAACCACTTGGAGCGAACAATCCACGTAACAAATGCTTCTAGAAAACTCTAGAATTAACCCAAGATGAGTTTTTTAAGATAAAAATTGTGCCTTTTGACTTTCACAAGGGTATGCACCCTCCCCTTTACATACAGAGCGTATAAGTACGCAGATATCCTGAACAAAAGGTGCGGGCCCGCAGGAAAAGTAAGAGAAAGTGCAGAACCAGAGTTACATGCTTTTTTGATGTCTTTCTCTCATTTCTAAAGCTTATTTTGAAGAGCTGAGGTTTAAGACTTGCTTAGGAAGCTGGTATAGGTGATGAAAGGCCTACACCGACTGCAAATAATCAAGGTGACGATATTTTTGTGTAACAGATTGCCCCCTAAAGTGCAAAGTCTGTAGTATATGAGGATTTTTCATTTATCATATAGGAAGAGTGAAGTGTTTTATCATTTCGAGGATCATCTTGCGGAGAGCCTGGTTGGAACCTGTAAAAACATTCAATGTAAAATATATATATGAGATCATATCATCACTGAGGTAGGCATTCCCATACTCAGATAAAAACTGACTAGAAGACTAACTGACTAGGAGACTAACTACTGCTCTGATATAGGAATGATCTCATAACACATCATAAGTACAGACACATGTGGACATAGTATGGACGCAGCCATCTGTTTATGAATAGTCCATAATATAATGAATACAAAATTCCTCGCAACCTAGATGGTGGAAACTAGATCCAGGGTCTTCATTTCTACGTCCCGAATAGTACGATTCTATCCATGCGATTGGATGTGTCGAAGTTGAACATGGTAGAAACCGCTTGATTACCAATCAATGATGTAAACTCTTAACAAGCGTGAGAGAAACCACCAATAATGACAATGGCTCTCAAAGTACTCACCACGATCCATGAAAAGTGATAAGATGTGTTGATGTCGAACATGTCACGGAATCCTTTGATCGAAAGTCAATGATGTAAACTGTCGTCAAAGGTGAGAAACCAGCCATTGAGGCATGCAGATCCCAAGGTACTGATGATTCCTAGATAATCTTTCTACATAATGAGTCGAAATCGATAAAAAGTGATCTATCATAAGCAAGCTCACGACACGAAATCATAGATCAAGTTGAAGAAATTTAGTTGCAAGGACTGACTTAGGGATGGTCAAGATGGATGACAGACATTTTGTAGATGAATGGCTTATTTGCACTGAGCTCTTGAACACATAACGACGCGACAGATGGTTTGGTGATGATTGACCCAAAGTTAATACCCAGAAATCAGCTGAAGACTTTCAATATGGTTCGATCAACTGTTAGGTAAAGGATTTCCCAACCCAGGTGAATGAAAGTGTCGTGTTCAAGAGTGGTTATAAAGTATGACAAACAGACTCACTTTTCTCTCCTTTCCCCCACCATTTCTAGCAAGTACCTCTTTATTTTTTACAAGCTTGAGGAGGATAACATATGCTTGATTATAAGCTCACCCTTCGGGTGAGTCCGACTTAGTTTAAATGCGAACCCTAAGAAGGAGTGGTTCGTTCCTGTTTGTAATGGAACAGGTCCTTTACTATTGAATTTTAACGAGTCCAGTATAGGAGAAACTCAACGTTTTTCATTTTTAGAGAGTCTGAAAAAACTAAAGAAGACTCCAGGGTTTGACTTTTTCGTAAATTTGTGTCTCCCAAGCCCGAAAAGGTATAAAATAATACTTGAGAGAATTGCTTGATCTTTTACGACCAAGGAGTACTTTTCGTTTTAGTGTCTTTGATCCGAAAAAGTAAAAAAGCGACCAAGGACACGTCGTTTTATAACCAATGTCGAATTTGAAACTACAAAAATATGGCGATCTTTTTATGTTCTTGCAGTCGAAAAAGAGCTGTAAATCGATTGTCTTTTAATTTCGTTTTAACGAGTTTAAAAGAGAAACTCAGCAATCTTTTCATGTTTTAGGAGTCAGAAAAGGGCTTAAAAGGTGACTCTGGTTGAAAATGATCTATTTCACCTGAATAATCATGTTATCTTGCACAAAAGCATGAACATTACTCATACCTGCTTAAAAGAGATAAAAATGTTGAAAAAAATAGCTTTTTAAAGTGAAACATAAACAAATTTTCATTTATTTACTCAAAAAACTTATAAAAATGGGTTTTTACAATTCATTTTTACCATTTGTGGTTTGGGTGAGGAAATAGTGCTTTTGCCTTGAAAACTTCCCGAGAGGATTGCGGAGAATCTAACCGTCGGAATCGGACGCCGTCTTCACCAAGTAATCCACATCATCCTCCTCTTGTTTTTCATCCGTTTAGTATTTCATTTTAGTCATCTATTTGGTTTTTTAGGAGGGTTTTTTGGCTAAAAACCCGCGCTCGGTGTACGCAGGTCCACCACTGCTAACCTGCGGACCCCGACTTTTTCTCCATTGGGAAAAAGGTTAGGGTCCGCACCTTCCCTTTAGAAAAAGTGCGGTCCCACGCACTGTGTCTAAAGGCAGGATGCGTACCCTAGCGCAAGGGTTTTAAACCAAAAATCCTCAAAATTGGACCAACAAAAAACTTTTCTAGCATGCTAAATATTCTTTTGGTTTGATGTAGGGAGTACATCATGCTGGATTGGAGAGAACGCAAGCACGAGGATGTGGATGCAGCTGCATGGAATCATCAACCTTCGCTTGATGCATTGAGGGCGTGCGGGATGTACAAATACTGGGCTATTCCTGGCATGAGGGCTCAGGTGGACTTTTTGCAGTGGATGGTTGACAGGTGGAACGTTCAGGACTAGTGCTTCTTGATTGGTGGCCACCAGCTTGAGATTGAGCCAACGGACATATATTCTTTGACCGGTTTTCCTAAGAGAGGCGTTGATTTGACCCTGTTTGGGGCTAGGGTGGGTGGCCATTCCGTCGATAGCCTTCGACTAGAGTACTGCAACAGGAAGTTTCGAGACAAGGGTATAGATATCAAATACATAACCCTTCCTAAACTAAAAGTAATTGCATTCACGGTTACGCGACTTTGCAGGGCTGCCGCTTTACACATTGCCACCGGATCCTAGATGCGGATGGCAGTCGACTGCTTTCAGGGCACCGTTTTCAACTGGTGCGCTGTTGTGTTGGCCAATGTGAAGGGCCAATTAACCAGGGCCAAGAACGGGCGACTAAAGACTTTTGGATATGGTGCTATAGTCATCAGCTTTGGTCTGGAGTGGATTCCAATGCTCATCCCGCAGCACCTCACAGTTGTACCCGGCATCCCCAAGAGCCTAGACTGATGCGATGGGTTACAGTTATGGCCCGTCATCCTGACGAGGGAACCGAGGTCATCCAGTTCAAACCTGAGTTCTTCCAGTGGATGGAACATCAGGTCTTTTCTATCCAAGACTTTCCATATACTGGGATTGATTTCCGTGGTGACCCAGACATGGCTCTTCCTCCAGGAGAGCAGTGGGATGACTCAGGTAATCATTTTCAACTTTTCCTAATGTTAATTTTTATTTATTTTTATATCGTCTCAAAACTGATAGTAATAATGATTTTAAATGCAGATGTGGGTCCACAGCGACCAGCCGCTCTCCGGCCTTTCGAGAGAAGGCAACCACTTGCACCAGCTCCAGCCCCACAGGACGAGTCAGCAGAGACCTTGGTTAAGTTGGAGAGTCACCTAGAGTGCCTGACAGGAGACATTCCTGAGACAAGAATAGATGACATCCCTCGTCGGCTTCAGCACTATGTGATTGGAGTCCCAGGACCTTTTAGGAGGTTCCTTTGTAAGGTGGCTCGTGCAGTGGTTTCTTATTGAGATCATCACCAGTGATGGGATGATCACTTGTGTAGTCACATGTGACATTTTACTTTTTGTACTTATCATTTTTGCCGATCATAAGGTGTTTTTCAACCTATGATCGAAGACGATGTATTTTT
>APFE030896382.1:348797-377260 GCA_000404065.3 Pinus taeda | reverse complement strand
TTAAGCGTGATTTTTAGTGGCTTTTGATTAAGTCAAGAGGTGATGGAGATGAAACTTGTGGTGTAAAGACTCGACTCAAAATCACTACAAAATGCACTTAAGATGATTAAACGATCTTTTCTCTTCAATGAATTTCTAGCTAGGAAAGAGTTGGAAAATGCAAATACTTGGAAACACAAATCTTTCTTAACAATCAAATCAAAAGAAGAGTATTCGTTCCAATGCACTCAAAACGAGACAACTAATTATTTTCACAAGAATTCCCTTTTTCATTCGAACACTCAAATGCTACCAAGACAAACTTTTTCAAAATAGATCTTTCATATTTTTTAAAAAAGATTCAAAATTATAACTAAAGCAAATCTTTGAGAAAACTATGAATAAAGCAAACTTAAGAGCTACAAACTATGAAAACCTATTTGAAGTAAAAGCTCACAAAAAGTCTTTTTGAGGATGTTTTACTTGGCTATAAGCAAACCAAGGACCAATTTGTCCAGAATCACAAATAAGTCAAGAACAACAATTTTTTTTTCCTTTTGAAAATGAAAATCCAAACTTTCAATCACAAGCTTTTCGAAGTTTTGTAAAGAGAAAACTCAAAGCGGATTCCTCAACAAGGGGAGATTTCATAAATGGTCAGACTCATAAGAAGGCTGATAGACACTAAGGTGATCTGAAGTCCCTACAGCTTCTAAGCTCAAAGCCACTACACAACCAAATCGAAAAACAAACCCAACAAGCAAAACTCCTAGGAATTTCACCTAAAACCCTAATGCTAATGAAATTAAACCAAGTAAAGATTTCAACAAGTCATATGCAGGTATGGGCAGAGGATAACAACTACAAAATCAAGATAAAACTAATTTAAAGAATAAAATTCAAAATTTCAAAATTTTAGCAGGGTACGCAGGTTCAGAGTTTACACAGGTGCGTGTACGCTCTGTGCACAAAGTAAAAGTGCGTATAGGTACGCACTGTGATACAAGCACAGACTGCGGACTTCGACTACAGTAATGAAAAATAAAAAAACGAACTTAAATCTACTAAGCAAAGACTGCGGACTTCGACTAAAGTAATGAAAAATAAAAAACAAACCTAAATCTACTAAGTCTACCCAAGTCCACACACAACAAGCCAAAAACAGAAACAAAAAAGGCAAGTTTCTCAAGTCAAAGAAAAATGAGGAAAACAATCAAGTCCCCAGTGAAGTCGACATTTTGTCACGCGGAATGAGTCGATCTTGCAGACAAGATAGACCTTCCTAGAATCTAAAGAAGACCTAATGACAAACAAACCAACCAGACACTATCTTTCTCTAAATGTGCTTTTATAAGTAATGGCAAACAAGTGTTTTTAAGGCCTACCTCATGTCCAACGCAAGTTCGGGGATGCCTTCGCTCCTTTGATCCAAGTAAGTTCCTTTGTTGCAAACCTGCAAACACAAACAAGGCAAACGATTAAATTGCACCTGAATAACCAGTATTATAAAACATATTTAACATGAAAGTTAAGGAATCCATGAAACAAATAACATGAGATACTTGTTGAGAAAAATGAGTTTGATTGTATTAATTCAAAAGAAGAAGAACTTTACAACCTTTGCCTTGACGCTGTACAAGCTCCTCCCAGGGTCCAACAAGAAGTCTCCTCTACTTTGACAAGCTTCACTCACTCCCCAATGAAGCCAAAACGGTATGTGATCTCTCCTCTTAAGCTCAAATAGGAAGTCTTGATTTCACCAACATTTCCCCTCAAAAATGTTCGGCTTCTAACCTCCCTAGCCACTAACCCAATGCCTCAATTTATAGTGCAATGGAGGGCAGTTACTAGGTCCTCCTTCAACGGGATAGAATCCTCCTTCAAAGGGATAGCTCCTCCTAACAATGGATTATCTCCTTCTCTTTTGGGATGCATGAACCACTTTGGAGCGAACAATCCACGTCAAAATTCCTTCTAGAAACATATAGAATTAACCCAAAGTGAGTTTTTTAAGATAAAAATTGTGCCTTTTGACTTTCACAGGGGTACGCACCCTCCCCTTTACATAAAGAGCGTATAAGTACGCAGGTATCCTGAACAAAAGGTGCGGGCCCGCAGGCAAAAGTGAGAGAAAGTGCGGAACCAGAGTTACATTGCTTTTTTGATGTCTTTCTCTCATTTCCAAAGCTTGTTTTGAAGCGCTGAGGTCTGAGACTTGCTTAGGAGGCTGGTATAGGTGGTGATAGACCTATACTGACTGCAAATAATCAAGGTGATGATATTTTTGTATAACAACAACCACTTCTTCCACGCAAACTATGAGCATTGAAAAAGTAACCAAGACACTGGAGAACATACCACTCCAGTCAAAGTAGATTGAGACTTTGCAGGACCAACTCAAAGCTCTAGAAGTGCAAAAGGCCAAATCAGAAGCAACTTGGGAAACTGAAATGCAGAAATCCTAGAGATTGTTGGAGAAGTTGCAGAAGGTAGAGAGACACACTTCAATTGGCCAGACCTTAGCCCAAGATAAGGAAACCATTTGGATGAATATACTAGACTCTATGAATGAGATTTGGCCTTCTATCCAAATCATATTTGAGCAAAAAGAGCTGATAGAAAAGGCTACAAAAACTATTGTGTAGGGAAGAGAAACACTGGGAGAGATGACCATAGAAGCCTCTAACATAATCAAGTTCTTGAACTAAAAGTCCAAGTATGAGCTTGAAGAACTAGGGATCAACGATAGAATTGCCACCATTATGGAAGTCAAGAAAGTATTGACAAAGATAAATCTCATTGATCAGTTTGAAGAAATATGTGAAACCTTGGAGCTGCAAGTAAACAGGTTTACTAACAGAATTGAAGCTTCGATCCAGAAAGGACTGTGATAAATGACAAAGTGATCACTCAGGAAGACTATGTCCTGAAGATGAAAGAAATGGCTAGAAGTAACATCAAAGTCACTGGTATCAAGGGTAGTATGAAAATAAAGGCCTTTTTGGAAACCATGTCAAATGATTTCTATGTACAGAATGAAGTAAAACACATTTTTGTTGTGAAGCCGACCTTTGCCAAATATACAGAGGTAGATGAAATTTACCACAGGGTAACAAAACTGACAATATCATATGAAAGCAGATGGGAAGAATTGGTCGATTTAATGGACTGAAGGATAATTCAGGAGCAGTAAAACAAGTTGCCAGCGCAACAACCAACACAACGGCCAGTTCAGCAATGCAACATAGTTTCAGGTCGACTCAAAAACTGAAACCATGAAAACAAGGACACCTTTCCTTTCATCTGCCTACATGGCCTATTTGTCTGCAAATATTAGATCATATTGTTTATAATTAGGCTAATAATACACTGTTGGTTTGACAATGATTTTGTAATTTTTATTATAAATACTTCACTGTTTGAAGAATTAAGGGTTGATTTTTGAATGTAATTTCCTTCTACATATTGTAATTTCAAAATTCTGGAGCATCAATAATACAAGGACCTTTCGCATGATTCATGTGGTGTACTAAATGGTGATGTGTCTCTTCTGTCTATTTGTTTAAACATTGTTTTTCCTTTCTTTGTTATTCTAAATTCATGAATTAATCAACAAAAATTGTGATAGATAGGATTTGTTACTTAGAGCACCCTATTTTGGCTGTTGATAATTTTAATATTTTCCATTGAGGCAGATGAAGGAATTATTAATTGCTCATTGTTTTCTATTGAACCTTACACTTCTGCTATCCCACAATTAATTTAATTTATGAGAAGATCCAATTAAGTGAAACCTAGCTTGCCCTGTGAGAAATCCTCTAAAAATTGATGCAAAATTCCAGTTTAGTTTATAGAATCCATAACCAAATGGAATTATAACACTTAAATCAACCAAACCAATAAGAAAAAACAAGTAAGTACAATCATAACTAGCCTAAAATTTACCTAAAAACAAAGATAAAATTTACAAAGAGATCCCTCTCTAAAGCTGCTAGGGCTAGATCCTAGCTTCCAAAGTGGTTTTGATGATGTCCTATGTGTTTACTCCCTCAACCTCAAAAATACAGAATGACAACATAGTGGTGACCATACTAGGGAAAGAAAACTCTTTAGAGTGAAAAATCATTATTCCTTGGTATATAGTCAGCATTTATATAAATCAAGACTTACATATCATTATGAAATACATGATTTGAGGTTGTTATTTTGTAAATATTCTAGTGTTTCATTGATTTTATTTTTATTTGCGTGATGATTTTTAATAGACCTGACTCCCAAAAGAATTTTCACCCGAGCTCACCCTGATTCGAACTCTACTGAATTTATAGATAATCCAGAAAAATTGGTGAGAAAGAGAAGTCTTACAGAGAGTGAGGGTAGTAATAGTCCTTTCTCTAATTTCAATTCTCTTCATGAGAATATTCGTTTGTTAAGGTCTAACTCTCTTCTGGAGAAATTTGAAAGTATTCAAGATATAGACTTTGATTTTCCTTTCCAGCATAGTTTGTTTAGATCAAAATCTGAGGCTTTTGTAGATTAGACTGTCATTGATAAAGCCCTACCGCAACCATACATACCTTAAACCCAACTTCTTGAAATAGATATTGATCTTAAATCCTTACAACAATTTGACAAATTACAAGGTCTGGTTTCAGTTTTGGACCAAGCTATTGAAGAAGATTATATTCAACAATTTGTTGAATTTTCTACTTAAATAGTTGCAACAACCTCTTTGTCTAGTCAATCTTCCTAGTCTATTCATATACAACCTCCCATTCCTACTCATTCCATAGTCTCAACTTCCTCACTTGTGATATCTCAAACTGTTATTCCTAGTATCCCTGTAGTTATCACAACTACACCTACATCAGGCCCATCTTCTAGTCAATCTTCCAGACCAATTATGGAAGGTTGGTATGCACCTTTGGTATTACTAGGCTAGCTAAATGCTATGCCTAGAGATTACCAATATAAAAATGTGACCTTTGATAATACTAGTGCTTATGTTGCTCATCAGCATGTGGATAGAATGAATGATGTGTTTGACCTTCAAGAAGTAGATGAAACCGATGTTAAAATGAGATTGTTTGCTTAAAGTTTAGGAGGTGATGTCAAAAAAATGGTTTAGGAGTTTACCTGTAGGAAGTATAGCCAACCTTGATGCATTCCATCAAAATTTCTTAGCTAGATGGGAGATCAAGAAAAATCGACTTCAACTCCTAAATGAATATAAAAGACTGAAAGGAAAACCAAATGAAAGTGTGGAAGAATAATGTGAATAGTTTAATATTGTTTACAATGCCATTCCACAAGATATCAAGCCCTCCCTTGGCCTAGCTTTAATTGATTTTCCTGATGGTTTTGATGTCGATATGGAATATCAACTTAGAGAGAGAGACCCAGAAAATTTGGAAGAAATGCAAGAAAATGTTATTAAATGTTGGCTTGTTGGGGCTTGACCAGGTTCAGAAGTGTTTTATCCAAACAAATCTCGAAACTACTGGCCCTTTCGGCAACAGTCTGTGGAGCGCGGATTGCGGTCTCACCCGAGGTAGTATGGGAGGGTGCTGGAACTAGGTTTCTGCACCCTAGGGATGTCTTGATGAGATCTGGAAAGTTTGCAAACCAATCCTGCGCACCTGTGCAGCGCCATGCAGCTGTCTGACCTTTGTGTAGCTTTGTACAAAGTGCGAAAGGGCACTATCTAGATCCTCTAACCTTATAGTGATATTATTATAGATCTGACTTAATTTTGTGGGCCTAGTAATCTTTTTCAATCATTCAACATTTATAACCAGTGCGCGCAACCATAAAAAGTAAACATATGCATAAACATATACCATAAGCATAAACATACAAATTTGCAAATAGATGCACAATATTTTAGAATCAACTTAGATTGTATTAACTTTATGTTCTAGTACAATCCAATTCCACGCTGTGCACTCAGCTGCAGGGGTTCGTGCACACAACTGCGGACTCTACCAGGCCTTTGCACACATAGCTACAAAGCCTCTTCCTACTCCTACGACCCAAGACTCAGACTTACAGACTCAGAGTGAATATCGCATTGAAAAACCCATATCACTTCGATCACGTCTAAAAGCTACCTCCTACCCTTAGAGCCTCTCTCTATTTATACATTCACATGGTCCGTGGACCATGGGTAGGCCAACCCATTCTATATTAAATTACAATATTTTAGGGTGGACAACCCTTTGACTTGACTCATTACAATTCATGCTCCGCACCCTTCGTGGAGCCTTTACAATACCATTACCCAAAATTGTGGGCTTTAAGCCCCAAAATCATTATGCGGGGGATCCGCTACCCAATAGGCCCCCAACACAAACATCGTGACTTGCCCCGAGTCACTCAGTTGGTGCGGAGATCTTCGTGCGAAGTTCATCCAACAACCTCGACGCTTCGTTTATGTCTACAATGCATTCTTCCGCTGTCTACTGTACCTATTGTGCACGTATCTCCGATCCTTCATTGTCAGGTGTGATTCCTTTTCTAAGTACATATATGCCCTGTATCTGTGCCAGCTTTCCCTCGATCTTGGCGATGACCATGAATGCTTCCTCGAGCCAAGGCTGGATGCATTCCTTAAGCATTACTTCTTTCTGACACGCGAGGTCCACCTCTGCCTTGAGAGCCTGGGCCTCCCTCATCTTGACCAGTCGTTGAGTAAGGGTAACCATTTATGTAGTCCCATAGACATTGTCATAGGCTTGCTGTAACTCTCGCACTTCTGTCTCTAACCACTGTAATTTTGGGTCTTCCTGTAGTGAAGTGAGAGTGATGAGAGACTTATCTAACAAGCTTGTGCACTCTTGTATGGCGCACTCTATGGATTCTAGCCCTAATTGAATGGCATGATGCCACTGTTCTCTAACCTCTGGTGGTGTAGAGGGCTGCGCCTTCGCCTTATCTTTGTGATCTGCAAGTTGAGGTCCAAATGGATCCTCGTTGCTTCCTCCTTCACCTCACAGAATCCACTGGCCAATTTGTGGATCCGTATATCCACTGGTAAGTCTACTGCAATCTCTGGTTCAGCGACGCAACGACATGATTCCTCGATGATTTTCTCCAACTCCTGAGTCTGTTCTACTGCATCATTGCGTTGGAGGCTCAACTGCTCAATATTGATTTGTTGTTCACTGAGCATTTGTACTACATGTCCTTCCCTAGATCGAAGCTCTATCATCGCTCCATCTTGTAGCTGGTATAATATCTCTCACGGAAGGGCAGCCAAGTTTAGTCCAAGTCCCTTGATCTAGCCTACCGTGGCTCTACCCTCTACATTGTCCGTTGTTAGTACCCCTTCTAGCAATGTGACGGTATTAGCCAGTTTAGCCTGCAGCAACTACTCGGTTGCTGATGTACCCATAGCCCCGTAGGTAGCTACCAACTGCTTGGTTTTTGATGTACCTGTAGCCCCATAGGCTGCCACAATTCCCTACTATGGGGGCCACACCTAAAGTTGTTGGAGTTGCATCCTGAGCACCCCCAACACATTCTAGTCCTCCATCATTGTCTCTTGGAGCGCCTCCCTGGTGACTTCGCTAACTGTGTTGCTGATGTCATATAGGTCACCCTCGGTAAGTGTAATAGGCTCCCCCTTCAACTTGGAAGCCTTGGTTTTCTTCCGTGGCCCAGTTCGTTCTGTTGCATGCAACCGTTTCAATTGTGTAGAGGTGGTGCTTAGGTCCACACCTTCCATTGTATCATCTGTCCCCTGCCTTGTCGTAGTGGCCTCGACTACTGCTGTCTTTTTCACGGTGGCCTTTTCTTCCTCTTGAGATGCCCATACTTCTTCAGCTAGCTATTCGTTTCGCTTCTATTATGCTAACAACTTGGCGACAACTTTCTATCATTGAATCTTCATCTCATCGCGCGCCCTGAGATTTGGTGCATGCCATTCCGATGGCCATGTGTCGAGAACTGCGAAAACATCGTCATCTATTGCAATGAAGGGGAGTGTGGTACACTTTTGCTCTGGATCCTTTCGTGCCCTGAAATACACATTGTGCATATCGGCTTTAAAGTTTGCAAAGCTCTTCAGACTGTCTTATACCAAGGCAGATAGGTGTGTCCATTTATTGATCCATAATCATATGCTTGCCTCCATTAGTACCCAGAAGATCTTGATTTCTTGGATTCACGTGACATCCTTCGTTGCCCATAGCGACACATATTTTGCTGCCTCGGGCTAGTCCTGGTCAAGGGGAGGAAACTGACTATCCTTAGGCAATTCACCTGTAACCAACAGGATGGATAAGAGCAACCACATACAGTGGAAGGTCTTACCCTACTCTTGGGCCTCCTTGTAGTTCGTTAGGAACTCATTGCAGAGGAACTGCTCCCAGTTGAGCTGTACCCCTTCTGCGCATTGCCCGGCCAATGCGATGACCATTGCTGGTACCTCATTTCCATGACATTTTCTCATCACTTTTCTTGCCAACAATTGGGTAGCGACACAGACCCCTTTGCTTTGAATACTAGTGATAACGTAACCCCTCTACTTTTTTTCCAACTTATATTTCTTTTTCATGGCCTCCGCAATCGCCAAGTCTCCACTTATGCCAACTATTTCCATAGGGTCTCGTCCCGTACAGGGAAGCCGATAAATCCTATGAATGAGCTCTGCCATGATGGGTATGGGCTCCTCTAGCCACAAGTACCCATCATGCACCAGGCAAAGCAGTTGCCTGATGACAAATATCGGGAGTGGGGCCCGATGAAAGTGTGGAATCAATAGGAGGTGGAGTAGCTCGGCCTCCTCCACCCTGTGCAGCCATGTCTGTGGCTGTAGTGTTGTAACTGCCCCCTCCATGCTTTGTTCCATCAGTTGGCTAGTTTCCAAATGAGGGAACTTCTCGCTATCTATGATATCCCAATCTTCAAAATTCATAGTGGGTATGCGGCCCATAGCCGAACCTTCAAACAACACTCCTTTAGGGAGGAACAGGGTGTTGAGTGTGCTTCTAACGACATCCAAATCTTTAGGTACCTTTACCATCCCTTTTCGCGGAGGGACATTCTTGGGCAGATTTGTTGTGGTGCGTACTAGCTGGATATCTTCTCCCACCTCTTCCTTTGGTTCCATTTCTTCTACAAAGGTCTGAAGATCCTCCTCCTCCTCATCATCACTTTCAATATTAACCGTTTTTCCCTTTTCTTCGATTCACAGTTTGCCGAACCATGGATTTCGTGGAGACATACAAACTGGTCCTATTGCTTGTGGTTCCTTTTTGGGCCTTGGCATCCGAGGCAATTTAGGGATTTCAGGTGCATCACCTACCAGTGGTGTAGAACTCTGTGTAGCTTCCTTGGTTGTTGACATTATTCTGATAAGGGAATCCTGTGTATCCTTGGGCAATGCTTCAAACCACAAACTTTCTTTTACAACCTCCAAGTTCATCATGTTCATGTCCGCTTGATAACACAACAACTTAAAAATGTCAAGGGTTGTTCGGTGGTTGGCCACCTATGATTTATAGGCCTTTTTGAATTCAAATTCGACCATTCCCCTTAGATTTGGCTCATTAATGCAAGACTAGCGGCAGATAGTCCCAAATCTCGTTCCGAATTTGTGTCTTAATTACTCGTCGTCCACTCCTTGTTTTCTTAGATTGGTCATCTTGTCATGAACAGTAACACTAATGGTCACTTTCCCGCCTGTCCATGTGGCAGCACAACGTCTCGTGTGCGAACGCGACCTGTGCATTAGACTAATCCTAGCATGACTTTCATGTCGTGTAGTTCCCATACAGACTCGTTTATAGTCCTGTGCTCTCTTTCAACTTCTTGGAGCGTTGAGATTGCACTTCCTACGGATAGTCAGGTGGTCGCACTACTAGTGTGAGGCTTCAAGTCACCTTTCAATCTAGTCCGTGGACCTCCCTTAGTTTCCCTTACGCCCGTCAACGCCTCACGTTCTTCCTTACGTGGTGTGCTTCCTTGGTGACTTTGTTTGATAAGGTGTGGTCACAGCCTTGGTACTATAGCCAAACACTCTTGGCGATAATCTTCTAATGCGGTGGTAGGGTTGCCCATACGTGGCCCCATCCTTTTGTCAACGCATAATGCCTGCGAGATTTTGGTTTCCAACTTTCTGATCTCCTCATCCATGAATATGCTTTCTTTCTTTAGTTGTACCCAGTTTTCTTCGAGTTCATGAAGCTCAAGGTTCCCTCGCTGAATGGCTTCTTGAATATGCATCTGTTCGTCCTTGCGCGACTGCATAATTCTTCGCTTTGGTCCCTACACGCTGTCGCAATTGTAGGAGTGTGAGTATTCTTTCCCAAAGCTATGGCCTTAACTCTACTTGTCGTCTTCAGAACCATTTTTGTGCTTAGGTTCCTGCACATGGCCCCATAGGCCCATCGAACCGCTGGCACGCGTAGGTCCCAATCAGTTCATCCCATCTAGTAGACTCTATTCATGATTCTGCATAACTTTTTGAATGCTCTGTCGCTGACTATTTGTGGAGTGTGTCACCTTCCCTGTTGCCGTGTTAGGTTCTGACTTCCGATCCTTAGTTTGGAAAGTGCTTGCATAGCACACCGCTGCACCCATCGACACAGGTGGGTGCGTAGCTTGCTCCGTTCTAGCTGCTCAACTTGCATTCGACGTTGGGGACTTCCAAACCATAAGTGCATCTGTTTTCTATAATCATGCCAGTTTCCCATAGCCTTCTGATGTGTACTCCACCATCGTGTGGGTGTCGCGTGTAACGCCCATTCCAACGCATTATACTGCTGTTGCTCCCATACTGCACTTTTGTCCAAGAGTTCATCCACTCCTATTACCCCATCATAGGTTGTTAGTTCCCTTGCTTTGGTCGTCACGTGCCATAGTGATCTGATCATCATGTTGAAATTCAACATTGTCACTTCGTGCAACCGGTTCTGCCAGTGTTCTATTTCTTCATTTGAATCCGAAGTACAGGAACTGTTGCGCTCCCATGAGATTCTCCCATCTGCAGTCAGGTTCACCCAATCCTGGTCTTGTGCCTTATCTGGTAAATGCAATTCAGCTCATCTTCGCTGTCATCGTCGCGCACAGGTTTAATGTAGTGCGCTCCTTCGGTTGGATCTAGTGGAACTACTACGTGTAGAAACTTTTTCTCAAATATCATCTTCTGCTTCTTCAGGTTGATGAATCCATTCATGTCAGTGGCCCAGTTGATTCCTAGCAACGCGGGGTAAGAGTTGCTATCATCCACAATCTCTATCACCTCAAAGTCCGTCTGTGTACTCGTGCCTTCGATGTCCACTGTTACTCCTTGTAGCCTTCCCATGGGCAAGATCTTCTGTTGGTTTTCCATCCGTAATTGAATAGGGGACCAATGTAACATGGGCCTACCCATGCGTTCCCATGTCTGCTTTGGCAACACATTCGCATCCGACCCCAGGTCTAGAATTACTTGATCCATTTCATATTTGCCAGTTTGCACCATTAATCTCATCTACTTCTCGGTGCGCAATGTATGCTTCCCTAGTTTCCATACTAAGCGCGGTTCCCTTGACCCTGCGCACCTAGTTATTAGTTCTTGTAGTCCTTTAACCGCCTTATTATCATGCAACAACTTCATACATGTCTCTAAAAAGGTAGTTAGCATAGAAGGATCCATCTATCTTTGGTTGATCCTTACGACTTGAAGTAGAGGCCTTCGCGAAGCTCTCCTTAGCTTCCATAAACATTTCTTTTGTGTGTTCCAAGTCGAACTCAGGTTCCTTTGTAGGAGCCTTGCGAACCCATGTATCTTCCTCGGGTTGCTTCCCCTGTGGTTGCGCCACTTCTGAGCACCATGTTCACATTGGGGTCTTCTTTGCACGGTTCATATCTCATCATTTGAATATTTTGCATTGGATTAGGCTGAAGTACCCCCTTCCTGTGCATCTATGTGATCAACATAGGACAATCTACCATTTCATGATCAAACTGCTCACAGTAAAAACAAGATATTCTTGTTGGGTTGGTACAATCATGAGCGTAGGCCCTGGTCCTCCGCAATTGTAATAGATTAATTGTCCTTGGCCCCTTCTTGGACCCATTCCTCCTCGTCCTCGACCTCCCCCTTAAAATCCACTACGTGCCATCCCTTCAGCTGGGTCAAGACCTCGCGTTTCCATTTGCATTCTATATGTGGGGGTTCACTCCATCATTAACTCATAGCTGCAACAAGTACACTCGTCGTGGCCCATTGATCTACAAAAATTGCAAAACAGTTGTTGGGGAGTCTGTGTATACTTTTGTAACAAATGACAGTTATTGGTCGTTTGCTTTCCTCCCACCTGACAGATCGCACACTAGAGTGAGAGTGCTGCACTCGGCCTTGCCTTTGCCTCTGGTCTCAATGGCATTGGTCCCCCTCCTACCAAGTAGTTCACGAATACTGGACAATGATCCTTATCGTGGGCCTGGCCTTTACATTTTATGCACCATACTTCTTCGCGCGCTTATGGCCGGGGTGCCCTATCTAGCTTCAAGCTCTACATCTTCAAGCATAGGTTCTGTAGTTGCATGTGGATTTGTTGGACTCCCAATCCCGAGTCTTGTATCGGTGTTTCATGCAACCTCATTGCCATTTCCAATGCTTTTTCCTGGGTTGAAAGCTTCTGCTGTGACAGCACCATCCTTAGGTGTGGTGTCAAAGACACCACAAACCACACGTGGTGTTGCGCATTCATTAGCATCATATTAGCCTCATGGATCATAATATTTAGTCTTTGATCTAAATCCCAGGGGGTCTCACCTGAAAGCATCGCGATCTCTTTAAATTCGATGATCGACTGTGTTTCTGATTTCGGTTGGCTAAATTCTCTATTTAGCACAATCTAGATCTCTGCTATTCTTGCATTTGGGTGATCATTCAAGTGTTTCATATACCACGTCAACACGCGGTCCTGGAGCATGCTTACCAATGTATCCTTCTTAATGTTATCATCCATAACCCCTTGTACTTCCCACACTGCTCTTACCAAGAACCAGAACTAATCTGGGTCCTCATTTCCTACTCCTTTGAATACAGGTAGCTTAATCCCACTTTCCATACTAAACTGCTGGTTTGGTGGAGGTGGTGTGGGCGAAGATGGAGGTGAAGGAGGTGAAGTGAGTGGTGGCGTAAGTGGGGATGGTAACTGCGGAATGCACTACCTTATCAAAATGACCACACTCCTCAGAGAAACCTAAGTGCACTATTCCTCACTCGCTCATGGAGGTGAAATTAAAGGACTGCTTCCTAACCCTTCGATACCTTTGTAGACATTTCCACTCCATGTCGTTCTAATCATTAATGTATTCACATCACTCGTTTTTCACATAACAACATCTTAATCCAAGTATTCAAATATTTGATGTACTTACCTCGTGGTCCCTTAAGAAACCATCTTTCTGCTTTGTTGTATCTTATAGTCGTGTCTATCGCAAATTCATTGATAAACCCTCCTACTATTCGGTCGAGCCAATGGTCTATGGCCGGCGCGATCTTATCTTCTGATGCCTTTAGCCTGCACACCAACTCTGGAGTCCACACTATCAGTTTATCAAGCTTATACCTTCCCTAGCTGTCGACTAACCTCGTGATCCAATCATATAGCTCTGAAGAGAAGGACGCGAAGAAGATCTCATGGATTTTTTTATATATGTAGCGATCCACCCACCTCTTCTTGGATATCTGCGGAGTTTTGTTTGCCTATGTCACGAACTCATGAAGCTTCTAATTCAACCAATCTTCAATTTCCTTCTTTGTAGGATTCCAGTGTTACGACATTAGACATCCCTTAGGCAAATCCCTGTCCCAGCAACAGAACCATTTGTTGGCTTGTTGGGGCTTGACCCAGGTTCAGAAGTGGTTTAGCCAAACAAATCCCAAAACTACCGGCCCTTTCGGTAACAGTTCGCTGACCGTGGACTGAGGTCTCACCCGAGGTAGTATGGGAGGGTGCTAGAACTAGGTTTCCACACCCTACGAATGTCTTGATGAGATTTGGAAAGGTTGTGAACCGATTTTGCGCACCTGTGCAGCTTCGCGCAACTGTCTGATCTTCGCGTAGCTTTGTACAGAGCGTGAAGGGGCACTATCTAGATTGTCTAACCTTATGGTGCTATTATTATAGACCTGACTTAATTTTGTGGGCCTAGTAATATTTATCAATCATTCAACATTTATAACCAGTGTGCACAACCATAAACAGTAAATAGATCCATAAACATATACCATAAGCATAAACATACAGATCTGCGAATAGATGCACAATATTTTAGAATCAACTTAGCTTGTATTAACTTTATGTTCCAGTACAATCCAATTCCACAATGCACACTCAACTGTAGGGGTCTGCACACATAGCTGCAGACTCTACCAGGCCTTTACACACATAGCTATAGAGCCTCTTCCTACTCCTACAACCCAAGGCTTGAACTTACAGACTCCGAGCAAATATTGCATTCAAAACCCCATATCACTTCGATCACGTCTAATAGCTACCTCCTACCCTTAGACCCTCGCTCTATTTATACATTCCCATGGTCCACGAACCATGGGTAGGTCGACCCATTCTATATTAAATTACAATATTTTAGGGTGGACTACCCTTTGACTTGAATCATTACAATTCACGCTCCGCACCCTTCCTGGAGCCTTTACAATAGCATTACCCAAAATTGTGGGCTTTAAGCCCCAAAACCATTACACGGGGGATCCACTACCCAACATTAAATTTGAATCTAACATCTTAGCAAAGAAGGCCAAACTAAAATCCAAATGCAGGGTTACCATAAATGAAGAGCCTTCTACTTCTGCTGTTGATCATAAAATTGATAACTTAGTGAGGGTAGTAAATCAGATGATGCAAAGAGTAAACCTAAATTACCAAACTCAAGTGAGAGAGAACCAAAATGCTCCCCAAAATAGAAACCAAAATTTTAGAAGGTGTTATCCTCCATAATGTCCCAAGCTGAGAGGAATCGACGGAGGTAACCACAGACCAAGCTTTTAGTTTGGTAGCTAGCCCTACCAAACCAAAGAGGTCTTTCTCCATGGAATCACAACCAAGAGATGACTGGATGATAAAGGATTTTATGCTATATAACTAAGCTCAAGTAGGTTTTAGAAAATTTAGGGTTTTATTACTAGATAAGGGAGAAAAACCAGGTAGCTATGGCAAAGGGTCAAAGGATTACAACAAAAAAGATATGAAGGATCAAGGTAGCAACACTTTTGTTTGTTATGTATTTTAGGTTTCGACGGTATAGTATGGTGTTCAGATGAAGCATGAAGGTCTTAATGAGCATGAGACATGAATTCATTAAGCAAGAGTGAGCATAACATAAAATAATTTTCCATCAAAGCAAAGCTTAGTGAAAAGAATTTTGTTTATCAACTGCAAGAAAAACTATTGAAGAGATGATAAATGGAAAAGGAAGCTAAATATCATTCATATAAAGTAATAACAGATGAAAAAAAACATCATAAACCTACTGCAAAGGAATTCCTAGATAATAGCTACAAATTATCCTTTGATTTCCAAAAATGTCAAACACATGCTACAATGGTTCTCTCCTCAAATGTCCAACCTTTGGAAAATGATTCCCCTCCATCTTATATAGGAAAGTACAACATATGACATCTCATCAGGTCAAAAATTCTATTCAAGGCTCATCATAACTAGGTTTGATGAGTTCTCACCTAAAACTAGGATAGTTGAGACAGTTTCCACAGTTTAGGCTAAAGTTTAGGAGAGCATATCTCTTCATTAATTACATTTTTCCTCATACAGTGAGGCAAAAACCAACTAAGAAACCTAAAGTAAAATTAATATATCATAATATCTCAAATTTTCCAACATTTAGTACTTAGGAAGTTACTAGACCAGATGGGTCGCGCAAGAACCAAAAATGTCACACTAGTTAGCAAAAATGTCACACTAGCATGCACTAAAACAAGAAAATTTTTAGAAGGGTCACGCTTGTTTGAAGCCATTTTTAGATATCTTCCTGAAGTAAAAATTGCAATATGAAAGAATCGTAAACTAGATTTTTTCTATCTAGTTTCCAAAACATCTTAAATTTTTGAAAATGACCCATGGAAAGGCCTCCATCAACGCATTCGTCCAACCTTACTTAGAAGCGCTACGCCAGTCCAGATTTAGTTGTAGAGGCATGAAAAAGATGAAGTTTTTTTGATTTTCTGATCAAAATGGGAATCTTTCATGCAAAAATAGGATTATATTTGGCATGAAATCATTATTATGCATCCATCCATGTAGGAAAAAATTCATTTGGATGTCCAAGGAAAAAGGCTTGTGCCTCTGCGCGACGCTTCTGTGTGCCTTTTTCTGCAATATTTAAAAAAAATTCCACATTTCTCCAAAACTTTCAAAATTTGTTCCTTTTTTCATTATGGATGATAGGCTAAACATTCTTGGATGTTTTAGTCTCCAATTTTATCATTTTATCTCGTTTCCTTGATTGCCTTTGCTTGGCTTGGACCTCTTTCAGTTTTGCTTTCAATTTCTTGATTCTAATTTGTGCAGTCTACTTCCTTGTTTGATAGTGATGGGCCATGTGTCTCAAAATATGATTGTCCCTATTAGCTTTGTTAAGAATCTTCTCAAGATGGCCATTGACTTTTTCTAGACAATATTCCCTATCCTTGTTGATTTCCATAGCAATTCTGTCTTCAAGACTCAAAACCTTATTTAGTACGTTTTGGTCCTTTTCCTTCAACAATTTTCCTTTGAGAGTCTTTTTCCTAGGCCTCTTCCTTCCAACCTACTTTTCTTGTTAATCATGCTCATCATGCCCCAACACTTCTTTACCTTTGGACTCTTGCATACTAGTTTTAAACATATATTTTTCCAAAAGAAGCTGCTTTGCCTTCAGCCGCTCATTTTCTTGCTCAAGGAAGGAAATGACGAATTTGGCTCTTGCCACATTGCCTAGAAGCTCCATGATCTAAGAATCCTTCTCTCTGATAACTAGTTTCAGGGTTTGATTGTCATCTTGGGACTCCAAGTACACTATGTGTATGTCCTGATGGATAGTCTCCTCATCCTGCAAATGTGATCCCTGTTGTGATGATGTAGAAGGCTTGGCCCCTTCCATAATATATGGAGCAAACATAAGCTTGTTCCCTCTTTGATATGTCTTGGTTACCTTAGGTCTAGGTGCCTCTAAAAATTTTGCTTGTTTTCTTGTTGAACGATGCTTCATCAACCATGTGGACCTTGACCTTGATGGTGTTGTTTTGCTAGGAGAAACAGTGGGGCTAATGATAGGAGCAGTTTTTAATTTATCCAAAAATGTTTCTCAAGTGATTTGCTTGATTGACAGCTGATGCATAATCACAATGTTGATTAGGCTATGTTGAAATAAATTGGTGATATGAGGCTTCCCCTTGGTGCGGATGTTTTCAGTCATCTTCACCACACTCTTAGACAAAAAGTTGCACAAATTAAGTGTCCTTGTAGAGGTGAGGTGCATAAGTAACCTAATATGATACCTATATAATCTAGAGAATCTACCTTCACATGTAAAATACTTAAAAATAAGCTTCAATAGAGGGGCATACTTGTTAAGAAAATGTCTAAAAGGAAAAACATGTTCAAAAGTCTCTCTGACATTAGGTTTTAGGAACATCTTATAATCATTATGGGACAATTCCATGCCTTTGAACCAAGTGTCACCATGGTTTGGAATACATGTGGTTGAAGAAATAATACTTGCTGAGACACTGAACTCAATACCTACTATGAATACTTTATCTATGTTGAAATTTTGGGCAAATATGCTTGTTAAAGGGACATGAGAAGCAAACTTTGCGACTTGCTCACAAAACTTCATACAACCAACATTTCTGAAACATTTTTGGGCAAATGGGGAAGCATTGATTTCTCTCAGGTTGGATGTCTCAAACCTTGAATGATGTCCTCCCTTGTGCACTTTATTTTCACTCTTTGGTTCACTCTCCATTAAATTTGTTGAAGGGTAAAACACTAGCACGATGATGTTTATAAACCTGAAGTGGGAGTTTTCTCAAAGGCGAAAACATAGTGGAAGGCTAGGTTTTGATGAAATAAATGGAAAATGAGTGGTGGAATGATAGGATATTTTAAATTTAGGGTTTCATGGATGATAGATGACATTGGTAAATTAGTGGAGCTAGGTTTCGTTCACCAAAAATTTGCTGGAGAAAACCATGAGAAACAATCAATTTACATTGAGAAAAATCTTTGAAATGGTGTATATTTTGGCATTATGATACAGGTGTTTTCCTTGATGGCAACTCACTCAGATGACAGTTCACAGTACAACATCAAAGATTACATATCAGATTACAAAGAATGAAGAAAGAGAGGTATATGCAGGTTCACCTTGTCCAAGAAGCATATACACATGGGTTAACAGAATAAAAGGAGCATATAACATATACATGCACTTTCACAAGAGGAAAAGTGCATACATGTTGGAAAAGTAAGTTTCTAGTCCGATGTATTTGGTCCAAGGTATTTTGATCCAAGGCATTTGGTCCAAGGTATTGACCGTACGTATTTGGTCCAAGGTATTGGTCTTAAGTGGTTTTGGTCCAAGGTATTGAGAAAGGCCTAGAACTATATAAGGAGGAGAAGATCATTAGGCCAAGAAGTGCAAGTATTGAATATATGATGAAGTGTGAGATCTAGTATGTAGGTTATCGGCTTATGGTGCTTTGCTTGATCTGAACCAAAGATGAACCTTAGTGGTTGATGAGGGATAAGATTTAATGATGGACCGGGATCTTAAGGCTTGAAATGAATTATCATTATGTGGTTTGATCATTTATAGTCTAGATCCCAATACTGATGCATGAGTTATTCTGTAAATGTTATGATCTGGGTATGACTAAAGTCTGGAATAGTTGCAAAATTATGAATTAATAATTGCAGATCTGTACGTTGTTTCGCTTTGGTAAAAGCACGTATACACGCTGGTTCAACTCATCAGAGTAGCATATACATTATGAAATATGAAATTTGAATTTGTAGCTGGTTCTAGTGGTTGTTGTAGAGTTCTGGGTTCTGCTCTGTGTTCTAGTGATTGTGTTTTGAAGACAGTGTTTTGAATGTTCAGATTGGTTGGTTGTTATTTGCTTCAGTGATGATGGGTTGTTAGTGATTGATTGATTCAGAGATTGATGATTGAGTTTCAGTGATTGGTTGATATAGATGTATCTGATAGTTGTATTACAGTTGTGATTGATTTTGAGCTTCAACGTTGTTTATGGGTCCAGTATGAAAATTGGATGAAAGTTGGCCTTTATATTATGGTGTTGTGTTCCAGGAGTATCCAGTCTGAAGATCTATGAAACTTGGTCCCTGGAGGAAGAGAGAAGGTTGTAGCCTTTTGTAGGTCAGTGTCTATGTACTGGTAAACATATCGACCAGTACAAGAGCCAGGGGGTTGAAGCTCCCTTCCAGTAACAACTGGAAAATGAGAGAAGGTTGTAGCCTTATGTAGGTGGGTGCTTGTGTACTGGTATGAGTCTGCACCAGTACAAGATTGTAAATAGATTTTTCTTATATTAAAATAAGACAACAGCAGGTGGTTTTTGTCCTGCATTGGGTTTCCACCTTAAATATTGGTTTTCATGTGTGTTTCTTATGTGTGATGGTTTTTTATGATATTACTGCACATGGTTACTGTTTATATGGTTAATGAAGTATTGATGCACTGATTAAAGATCAATATATGATGAATTAACTGAATCATAAGTTTAATAGATATATGCTGGTTGCCTTACAAACAATTGCGTGTACACACGAGTTACCTTCATTGAAGTAGCGTATATAAATTTGAGTGTGAAAAGAAAAATGTTACTGTCTTGACTAATACTGATTCACACTCCCCCCTCTCAGTATTATTTCCAACAATTGGTATCAGAGAAGGTCCTTTAGAAGAAGCTTGATCGCTTGAAGGAAGATCCATCAAGATGAATAATCATGAAAGCATGGGATCCATCAGACCGCCAGTATTCGATGGAAGCAACTTTATTTATTGGGAAACAAGAACCACAACCTATCTACAATCTCTTGGAACAGATGTCTGGGAAATTGTGGAAGGAGGATATAACTTTCCAACAACAATTCCTACAGAGACGATAGGTAAAAAGAAATATGAAATCAACGCCAATGCTGTCACTATTTTATTGGGAAGTTTGTCAAAATTAGAGTTTGTCAAATTTATGCAGCTCAAATCAGCCAAAGAAATATGGGACAAAATCATTCTGAGCTACGAAGGAGACTCTCAGGTAAAACGTGCTAAGCTTCAAACTCTCAAAATTTAGTATGAAACTCTTAAGATGCATAGTGATGAAAGCATAGCTAGTTACTTCCTATGTATAGATGAGGTTGTCAATTGTATGAAGAATCTGGGCGAAGCAATTAAGGAAGTTACCTTAGTTGAGAAATTTTTGAGATCCTTGTCTACTAAATTTGAAACCAAAGTGTCTTCCATAGAAGAAAAACAGGATCTGCAGAATATCACTATGACACAGCTTCACAGAATTTTAACTGCCTTTGAGATGAGAAAAGGAGGACCATCAGATATGAGAGAAGCCACATTTAAAGCATCAACAAAGGGAAAAGGAAAAGAAAAATAGAATGAATTAGGACACATTTTAGAAGAATAAGATGAGGTAAATTTTGTCAAGAAGCTTCAACGGGGTTCTCGAAGGTTCAAAGGTAAGCTACCTTTCAAATGCTTTTCTTGTGGTAGAGTTGGTCATTACACTGCTAGATGCCCTAATGTCAAAGGAAAGATGTCTGCAGAAGGTAATAGAATTTATTATACTCATGATGATAGTGATGGCTTGTCCAATAGCGATGAATATGATCAAGAAATTAAAATACTCATGACATATGAAAATAATGCCTTAGAAAAGGAAGATTTCCTTAAAGAAATCAGTCAACTTAAAATCAGTTTGGTAGAAAATGATACAGTCATAAACACAATGACACATCAACTCATTGAAAAGGACAAACAAAATGAAGTAGTAAGTCTAAGAAAATAACTTGAAAAGACAAATACTTCGAATCATATATTTGCTAAAGGATCAGAAACGTTAGATGAAATCATCAAAGTTCAACGTTCTCTCATTATAAAGACTGGTCTTGCTTTTCATGAAGGTGAATCTAGCTCACAAGAAGAGGTAAGGAACTCCACTAAAAAATCTGAAATGCTCAACAAGGAGATAAAAGGTCAACCCCATCAACAACCAAGGAAAGAAATTGTTGAAAGAAAATCCTTTACTCCTAACTGTGGAAGTGATAGTCAGTTATTTCCTTTGATGAATGGTGTTGGATGTTTTATATGGCATAATTTTAGACATGTTGTAGCCAGATGTAGAAGTAGAATGGTTCAAGACCGTCACACAGAAAGATCATCATGTTCCACGTTCTTTAAGGGATATTGTTTTGCTTGCAATATGTTTGGTCACAAAGCTATTGATTGCAATAGAAGGAATATGAAACATGTAAGATGCTATGAGTGTAACAGGTTTGGAAATAAAGTAAAGGAATGCAAGAGAAAATTTTGGACACCAAACCAAAAGGAGCATACATCATCAAAATCCAAGGTATTGAAGAAGACAAAATTATTGTCAGAAAGATGTGGCATAGCTCAGTATATAGACATAACAGACCCAGGGGAAGCTGAAAGTGTAAAACTTCAGTATTCCAATTTTCATATGCAGCTATTATGAAGAGAAGTCGCGTATATACATGATTTAGAAGCTGCACAATCGCGTATACGGTATTTTGAGGAAAAAGCAACGGATCAGACTCAGGAAAAGGAGTCTGATATGGTTCAGTCACTTATCTACTCTGTTTGATGATGGTTACAGTTTGTTGATGATTTGTAGAAATGTGTTGGTGCTAAAAAATTGATGTATATCTTATTAATGGTGATACCTTGATGACTCTCATTGATATTTGCAATGATTAGATTTGACAATGAATAGTTGGCACAGGTTCAAGGGGAGCATATGCTTCTAATAATGCATTGTTGGCATTATCTTAGAATATCTTGGTACAGATCCACATAGTTGTTTTGATTCAGGTGACCATTTTGATGATGGAAATATATAGGTTGTTGATCCTGATGTTGTTGATGGTGCAGATCATATATGGTGTATGATAGTTGCTGATGACTATCATGGTCTTGTTTAGATCGGTTGTCCTTGTTATAAATGTCATGTATATAATTTGATGCAAAGGTCATGAAAAGACCTAATTTGTAACCCCACTATACATGAGAAGGATGATGTAATATTTTCTTTGATATATCTCCACTTGGTTGTGTGGATGAGTCAAAATTGGTGTATCCCCACTTGGTTGGGAGATTGATGTATGTATGAGTCATTGATGATAGGAAGGTCATACTGACTTAGTTGAGTTATAGAGTCATGTTATTCCTTTGGAAAATATTTTTGAAGACTCTGCATGTGCTCAAGGGGAGCATTGACAGTTTAGTGCATTCAACATGTACTCGGGGGGAGCATGGACAACATAATGTATATCAAAGGGTGAGAATATCTTGATCCACCCTTTGCCCTTGATGTCAAAGGGGGAGAGTGTCTTGGTGTTGTTGTTGCCATAAAGTCCAAAGGAGGAGATTGTTGGCATTATGATACAGGTGTTGTCCTTGATGGCAACTCACCCAGATGATAGTTCACAATAAAACACCAAAGGATTACAGATCAGATTACAAAGAATGAAGAAAGAGAGCTATACGTAGGTTCACCTTGTCCAAGAAGCGTATACACACGGGTTAACAGAATAAAAGGAGCGTATAATTTACACACGCACTTTCACAAGAGGAAAAGCGTGTACATGTTGGAAAACTAAGTTTTTGGTCCGAGGTATTTGGTCTAAGGTATTTTGATCCAAGGTATTGGTCCAAGGTATTGACCCTAGGTATTTGGTCCAAGGTATTGAGAAAGGCCTAGAAATATATAAGGAAGAGAAGATCATTAGGCCAAGGTGTGCAAGTATTGAATATCTGATGAAGTGTGAGATCTAGTATGCAGGTTATCGGCTTATGGTGCTTTGCTTGATCGGAACCAAGGATGAACCTTAGCGGTTGATGAGGGATAAGATCTAATGATGGATCGATGTTTTAAGGCTTGAAATGAATTATCATTATGTGGTTTAATCATATATAGTCTAGATCTGAATATTGACTCATGAGTTATTCTGTAAATGTTATGATATGGGTATGACTAAATTCTAGAATAGCTACAAAATTATGAATTAATAATTGCAGATCTGTACACTGTTTTGCTTTGGTAAAAGAATGTATACATGCTGGTTTGGCTCATCAGAGTAGCGCATACATTATAAAATATTATATTTGAATTTGTTGTTGGTTCTAGTGGTTGTTGTAGAGTTCTGGGTTCTACTTTGTGTTCTGGTGACTATGTTTTGATGACAGTATCCTGAATGTTCAGATTGGTTGATTATGATTTGCTTCAGTGATGATGGGTTGTCAGTGATTGATTGATTTAGTTGTGGTTGATTCAAAGATTGATGATCGAGTTTCAGTGATTGGTTGATATAGATGTATCTGATGGTTGTATTGCGGTTGTGATTGATTTTGAGCTTCAATGTTGTTTATTGATCCAGTATGAAAATTGGATGAAACATGGCCTTCAAATTATGGTGTTTTGTTCTAGGAGTATCCAGTTTGAAAATTTATGAAACATGGTCCTTGGAGGAAGAGAGAAGGTCATAGCCTTTTGTAGGTTGGCACCTACATATTGGTAAAAATATCGGCTAGTACAAGAGCCAGGGGGTTGGAGCTCCCTTCCAGTAATAGCTAGAAAACGAGAGAAGGTTGTAGCCTTCTGTAGGTGGGTGCTTACGTATTGGTATGAGTATGCACTAGTACAAGATTGTAAATAGGTTTTTCTTATATTAAAAGAAGACAACAACAGGTGGTTTTTGTCCCGCATTGGGTTTCCACCTTAAATCTTAGTGTTCATGTGTGTTTCTTATGTGTGATGGTTTGTTCTGATATTACTGCACATGGTTACTGTTTATATGGTTAATGAAGTATTGATGCATTGATTAAAGATCAACATATGATGAATTAACTGAATCATAAGTTTACTAGATATACACTGGTTGCCTTAAACATAGTTGCGTGTACACACAAGTTACCTTCATTGAAGTAGCGTATATAAGTTTGAGTATGAAAAGAAAAAGATTATTAACTTGACTAATATTGATTCACCCCCTCTCAGTATTATTTACAACATTATATGGTCACTTACTATTTACAGAGTCTTTAAGAGTCTTTGAATGATCTTTGGGAGTTGGGAGAAATCGAAAATCCCCTTGAAAACAAGAAGAAATCCCTATACTGTGAATTTCCCAAATAGTGGCGTTGTGGGTCACTCTTGCTCAAAAAGGTCGGACTTCTTTTAAAAGGGTCCCACTTCTGCATAGAAGGTCATGCTCTTCCACAGAATGGTCATGCTCCACTCATAAGGGTCGCATTTCACTCAAAAGGGTCGCTCTCCACTCAGAAAGGTCGCACTCTTCCACAGAAAGGTCGCATTTCTCAAAGAATACAACAAAATCCTCAATTCTCACAAAGTTTTCTTCTTGCATGATGATAACTGAGTGATGCTTGAAATATTGAAAGTGAAAATGAGTTAAAAAACAACTCATCTTACCCTTCTAAACTTAAATTTGGACCCTTGACACTTTATAAGCTTTGATATTTGAAACTTGGTAACTGTATGGCCTTTTCTGAGACATTGAACCTTTTTTTTTGGAACTCTAAACTGCAACCTTTGGAACTTGGAACTTTGAAGTAGTTATTAAATATGAAAACATAAAATTAAATTTGATATCAAAATTCATTAAAGAAACTTGCTTATTACCACTCCTCCTTTGCCGGATTTTATGCATGAAATGAGAGTTTTAGTGACCTTGAAACCCTAATGACCTAATGGAGACACTCAACTGAATGAAATCATGATGGTGATGATTGACATGATAATGATAGTCTCTTAATGATGATACACTTAGTTGAGTAATGAAAGTGACCAACATCTGAAATTAATGAGAGAGTGGAAATAACCCTAGACACACTAACTAGTGACCAAATTTTATTCTAAAAACCTAGTGACATGATAAAATTTGATTTTGAGACTCTCAAAAAAACTTGGTAAAAGCATATTTGATCACTGGTGACAGGCATAATCGAATGACACTAACAGAAGGAATGTTCCCCAAAATAAACAAAGAGAACAAAAGGGCCCATACCAACAAGTTCGGCCTCCTTTTAAGGAAAATTACATAGATGATGAGGGGAATATTGTTGAATATTTGGATGATAATCAAATAAATTTGATGGGGATAAATGATGATGAAACAAGTTTCCTCACTCAAGAGGAGCACAAACTTTTTCTCCTAACTCATACTGAACTAGATTCTGACGAATCAGATGAATATAAACAAGGGTTTGAAAATTCCATAACGGAAGTCCATATGCAATATAACCTTAGGAGAAGAAAGAATCCAAACACTCTCAACACCAAAAACTCAGATAATCCTGTTAAAAATTCATCTGAAATTGAACTTAGCAAAACCACAAATAGTCTTCCTAAGAAAACTGTGGATAGTTTTGGTAAGAAAAAAGTAGAAATCCCTGTCAAGAAGATAATTGACAGTGTTTCTAAAACTAATCAAACATATATCCCAATCACCAGTCAATAAAAAGAGCCTATGACAAAACAAATCACAGATCAATGTGAACTTCCCAACTTGATTAAGATTCAAACATTGTTCAACATTGAGAATGAACTAGCAAAATTTAAAATCCCTATTCCTCTCACAGAGTTAATGAGCAAAAATATGTATAGACCCCAAGTAATGAAAGCTTTAAACATAGGGGAAAACACTGACTCTGTAAATTTGAATGATAACCAGCTTGAACTCTTATTTGGACCAGAAGTTGAGGGTAAACCACAGGAAGGGGGTGTTCCTCCATTCTACGTTAGCCTAAATATTCTTGATAAAATCCTCCATAATTTTATGTTATATTCAGGAGCTTCCCACAACTTAATTCCTAAAGTTGTTATGGAGAAATTAGGACTTGATATTACCATACCTTATGAAGAATCATACTCCTTTGATTCTAGTAAAGTAAGATGTTTGGGTCTCATCAAAGACCTATGTGTTACTTTAGAACAAACCCCAACTGAGAGTTTTATAATGGATATAGTGGTTGCATATATTCCCCCTAAGTATGGAATGTTGTTGTCATGCTCATGGGGAGCAAAATTACAAGGAACCCTACAAATGGATATGACCTTTGCCACCATACCAGTTTTTGGGTAGAAAAAAAAAGATTATATAGGGAAACCTTGATGAAGTTTATGATGATTAGTCAAGAGAAACCTCACAACTATCCTCTCTATTCGGTTCACTCATATTTGGATTCTTTCATTCTTTACAATGATGGGGATATCAACACTTAGGTGATTAATACTTAAATTGAAATTTCTAAAAAGGACCCAACCCAAACACAAATAACATAACTAAATACTCCTCCTGAACCTCTTTGGAACATGAATTTTGATGGCTCTTGTAGTAAATATGGTTTTGAAGCAAGAATTTGGGTGGTTAACTTAGGGAATAATCATGCTGAGGGTCACTCATATAGGCTCAATTTTCAATGTACCAATAATATAACTGAGTATGTGTTAGGCCCCTATACTACTATGTAACCCCTTATTATTATTAGTACAACCCCCTTATTATATTGTTGTACCCATCAAGTCCTCATATTGTTACTATTGTGCCCCATAGAAGCCCACTATTGTTATTATTGTGCCCTTACATTTTTATTGTTATGTCAGCTCTGATTATATTATGACCCCTTAGACTCCTATATATAGAAAGGAGGTCTTGTCATTTGTATCATCTAAGAATTCTTCATTTGTGTAATGTAAAGGAGGTTGACCCCTCGAATAGGCTTATTTCTAAGGTGTTCATCTATCTTTTCTATATTTTTGCAAGATGGTTTCATAACATTTGGTATCAGAGCTTTGGATTCTAGGGTTTCACTGCTCCAAACAAGTCATCATGGAATTTTCGCTATAACATTTTTTTTGTGATGCTTAAGAAGCTACAACAAAAACCCATTTGAACCGAAATCATTTTGAACTTCGGATTTGAATTCAAAGCTCATCTCTCTATATTTGTGGAGATATGATTTGAGGAAGTTAGGGTTTTTTCAGACTCCCGAATTACATCTTAAATAGGTAACCTTAGGAAAATCATCATAACTTTCTCTCTGAGAATAAAATTGAAATTTCATAAGAAGTTACAGAAAGATGATGGATTGTAGTTTATTGTGTATCGTTTTTATATCCAAAGGTCAAAACAGTGACACGTGGCACTTCATACCAGTTTTCTCTTCTGAAAAGTTATATAATCAGTTTATATTGGGAGATTGTGCATAACTCTTTCTTGGAGAATCCAATTTCGATCAGACTGGTGGCATTGGAAAGAGGACACAGATGACTACTACAGATCATGATTTTAGAACTAGAAGAGCCAAAATTACCGAGTTACAGTCGTTTCAAGATCGAGCTCCTAAAATCAAGAAAAATCAAGATGAGGAAGTTGGTTGGCAAGGATCCTGTAAATTGGATACTACAGATGGAGAAATATTTTGATCTACATGGTGTACCACTATTACAAAAGGTATGTATTACATCTTCATATTTAGAACAACATCAATTTTTATGGTATAAAGGGCTTTGTTCTCGTAAACCACTTGTTACATGGTCAATTTTCACGGAGGAAATTATAGCACATTTTGTGGATACAAAGAGAAACACCTTCTTTAGCCAATTGATAAATCTCAAACAAAAGTGTTCAATGGCAGAGTACATTGAAGACTTTCAAAAATTGAATATAAGGGTAAATGATATTCCAGAGAAGCAAAGGATTGATGTCTTCATAGGTACTTTAAAGGATAACATTCAACATGAGGTTCATCTTTGGGAACCTGATTCATTGGAGAAGGCATTAAGGTGGGCAAGAAAAATTGAAAGAGAAATTATGGAAACAAGGAATCCCGCCATTCACAACCATAAAGATGGAAGTGTTGTTTCTCCTACCTTCCACAACCTACAAGGGTTACACTACAACAATTGGAAGAAAAAAGAGAAAAAGGGCTTTGTTACAATTGTGATAAAAATTACATTAAAGGTCATAAGTGTGCTGAGAAGAAATTATTTTACATAGATTGTGGAGAGAAGGAAGAAAATGATCAAGAAACATCAAAAGAAAAGTATATATACCAAGAACCAACCCTAGAGAAAGAAGAAATGAATCTGACCATATCTTGTAAAGCATTAGCAAGAATTACCACTCCTCAAACTCTCAAGATAGAAGGGCATATCAAGAAGAAAA
>APFE030896382.1:332589-347192 GCA_000404065.3 Pinus taeda | reverse complement strand
TTCTTGAGCTGGTTTCATAACATTTGGTATCAGAGCTTTGGATTCTAGGGTTTCGCTGCTCCAAATAAGTCATCGTGGCATTTTCGCTATAAATTTTTTTCTGTGACGTTTCAGAAGTCGAAAAAAAAACCCATTTGAGAAGACTTGGTGCTGAACATTGGGTCCGAATTTCAGAGTGTTTTTCGGGATATTTTCGGAGATATGATCTGAGGAAGTTGGCCTTTTTGCAGACTCCTGAATTACACGCAAAACAGGTGACCTGGGGAAAATCGTCATAACTTTCTTTCTGAGCATTGGATTGAAATTTCGTAAGAAGGTAAAGAAAGAGGATGAACTTTAGTTTTCATTTATATATTTTTCAGAGTCAAAAATTGAAACAGTGACACGGGGCACGTCGTACAATTTGCTCTACTGAATTAGTCTATAATCAGGTCACTATGGGAGATTTGGCATAACTCTTCATTGGAGAATCCAATTGGGGTTAGACTGGTGGCATTGGAAAGAGGACACAAAGGAATACTCCAGGTCATAGTTTCAGAGCTTAAATATCTGAAAGTACAAAGTTACAGTCATTTCAAGATTGAGCTCCTAAAATCAAGAAAAAACAAGATGAAGAAGGTTGATGGCAAGGATCCGGTAAATTGGATACGTCAGATGGAGCAATATTTTGATCTACACGGTGTACCACTATTACAAAAGGTATGTATTGCATCTTCATATTTAGAACCGGATCAAGTTTTATGGTATAAAGGGCTTTGTTATTGCAAAAAACTTGTTACGTGGTCAATTTTCATGGAGGAAATGATAGCACATTATGAGGATACAAAGAGCAACACCTTCTTTAGAGCAACACTAGAACAATTGGAAATAGTAAAAGGTCTTTGCTACAATTGGAAAGTAAAACTATGGCAACAAGGAAGTATACCCCTCACAACTATAAAGATGGAAGTGTTGTTTCTCCTAGCTTTCCACAACCTACAAGGGTTACACCACAACAATTGGAAGAAGAAAGAGAAAAAGGGTTTTGTTACAATTGTGATAGAAAATGCACTAAAGGTCATAAGTGTGCTGAGAAGAAATTATTTTACATAGATTATGAAGAAGAGGAAGAAAAGGATCAAGAAACATCAAAAGAAGAGGATATATGCTAGGACCCCACCCCAGAGAAAGAGGAAATAAATCAGACCATATCTTGTAAATCATTGGCAAGAATTACCACTCCTCAAACTCTCAAGATAGAAGGACATATCAAGAAGAAAAAGGTGCAAGAAGTGAAATATCACATCGAGGAAGAAGAAATGAATCGAACCATATCTTGTAGTTAATTGGTTGAAATTACCACTCCTCAAACTATCAAGATAGAAGGACATATCAAGAAGAAAAATGTTCAAGAAGCGAAAGATCACATTGAGCATCAAGAAATGAATTTGACCATATCTTGTAAAGCATTGGAAGAAATTACCACTCCTCAAACTCTCAATATAGAAGGACATATTAAGAAGAAAAGATTCAAGCAGTGAAAGATCACATGGAGCATCAACAACAAGTTCTCTAATTTTTAAAGGATAACGCCACTTTGGTGCATAATCGAAAGAAACAACAGGCAGATCAACGTCGCAATGAAAGAAGTTTTGATGTATGCGATTGGGTATTTATATGGTTACATACATACAAACAAATGTTTATATGGTGCCCCATAGAAGCCCACTATTGTTATTATTGTGCCTTTACATTAGTATTGTTATGTTGGCTCTGTATTATGTCCCCTTCGACTCCTATATATAGAAAGGAGGTCTTGTCATTTGTATCATCTAAGAATTGTTCATTTGTGTAATTTAAAGGAGGTTGCCCCCTCGAAAAGGCTTATTTCTAAGGCATTCATCTATCTTTTCTATCTTTTTGTGAGCTGGTTTCATAACAGTACGAAGCCCTTATACTAATATTATAGTTGTTAACAAAATCAGGTTCTAAAAGAATAATTAATTATCAAACACATTAAAGGAGAATATTCAGCCAAATACCCTAGAATGAGAGCATACATAAATGTTGTGCTTGACTTTGTATAAACTTTTCTTGAATATGACCTTTCTGAAATTCCTAGAAAGCAAAATATCATTCCAAATAATTGGCCTTTTTAGCCAGCTCTTGTAAAATTCCTTATCCTAATCAAGAATATGTACTGGAGGTGAAACATTGACCAGCCGCACTAGATAACATAAGGTATTGGCAGGTGTTGGGATGGGGTCCCTTGGGTCAGTTTTGGATTAAAAAACCAAGTTTTGATGTAAATTTTGATAAAAGGGTGTAAAGTGTCCGCGAATTGTGGATGTAGAGTGCGTAGGTAGATAGGAGTCAAAAAGGGTTTTTAGCCTCGTTCATGTAAAGATTGAGTCGGTTTTGAGATCTCACCCTTGGTCTGCGGACCATGGGATTGTATAAATAGGTGCGTCTTAGAGAGTTTAAGGGAGATCCATGCTTTTTTCTATGGGTACGAAAAATGGAGTCTTAGAGAGAGCTCAGAGAAGCAAGTCTTAGATGAGGGAAAGGATCTGCAGTTGAGTGCACATAGGCCTAGAGTAGAGTCTATAGCTTAGTGCATGGACCCTTGTGGCTAAGTGTGCAGGGATGTTTTGAGTCTATAACCTTATACTGAAGATCAATAAAGAAGACTGTTGAAGAAATTCATATGTTTTATTTGTTTCTTTTTGTTGTTTATGTTTACGATATATTTCATGATGAAGGAATGTATTTATGGATTAATGATGTATTTATGCATGAATCTATTGGATGAATCTCTTTAATTGAATGAAACGCATGCTAAGTTTTGGTGGAGGTTATAATACTTTATGTTAAGTTTATTAAGCACCTAAGAAAGTCTCTATAGATTCCGATATGAGATTAGTCTATAATGGACTTAATTAGATAACCTATCAGTTAAAGGTCCACAAAAGTCAATCATAGACCTTCGCGGAGGTATAGAGACCAATTAAATGAAATTACAGTGCTGAGCCCTAAAGGCTTAGAGATCCATGTGAAGGCAAATCTAGGATGTAAAAGGGACATCACACTAATATCTGGATGTGGAAACTTGGTTCCAACATCCCCCAATATTGCTTTGGGTGAGACTTTAGTCCACACTATGCAGATTGATGCTGAAAGGGCCAATAGTGTAGGGTTTTGTTTGGAACAACTAACTCTGAACCTTGGTCAGGACCCACTAAGCCAACAAATGGTTCCGTTGCTAAGATCAGGATCTGCATAAAGAGATGTGTGATGTCACATCACTGGAATCCGACCAAAAAGGAAATTGGGAAGTGGTTGGATAGGAATATCCATGAATTCATGGCACAGGAGAATAGAAATCTATGCCTGACAAAAGAACAATGGTTGGACAAACATTTGTACACAAAAATACAAGAATTTTTCTTATGCACCTTCCCAATCAAACTATATGAGTGGATAGCTAAGTTGGCAGACGACCAAGGAAGGTGGAGGCTTGACAGTCCAATAGTGTGGACTTTGGAGCTAGTGCGGAGGTTGGAAGCATCTGAAGATAAGATCACGCATGCTATTGATCACTGGCTTGATCGAGTTCTAGGAGGATTCGTAACAGAATTCACACTTGATACCTTAGTCAGTTACAACAAGGCAGAGTGATGCTTCTTCAAGGGACCGCGAGGTAAGTATTTGAGATATTTGAGTACCTGGATTAAGACGCTCTTGTGTGAAATGTGGGTTATGCCATTTCCTTGATGTTTGGATCTACACGAAGTGGATGAAGCTTTAGAAATCAAGAAAAAATAGGTCCTGAATATAGCCCGTTGATTGGACCTCCTTTAAGTGACAACGAGGGAGAGGTATAGGCCTCGTCATGGAGCATTGTCCAATTGATAAGGTAGGGTTTCCCGTAGATACATCATCCATCCACACCACTTCCACCTTCAGCTCCACAACATACACCTTTGCCCACACCACCACCACCACCGCCATTGAACATGCGGTAGATGTAACTGAAAATGTGAGGTGTACTTTTAAAGATGGCTATCAGGGAGATGGGTTTCATCAAGGCAATGGATACATAAGAGTATGCAAAAAGCATGGTGAGAAGGAATATGATAAAGACTATAAAAGATATCACAATGCAATAAAGAGAATAGTCCTTGCAGTTGGGTTTGTGACTTCGACAACACTTGTGGCAACAAGTCTTATTGCACTTTCTTTACACAGGCAACATAAATAATCTAGAGATTTTGAATTAGATAGTCTAGGGATGGAAGCCAAATTACAAGCCTTCTAAGTTCTACCTATGTACTTTGAATAATTTAAACTTGATCTATTCTCTTATAATATATTGGAGAAGGCCACTAAAGGCTTTACTACTAAAAGAAAAAGTTAGACATAGTGCTTGTGGGACTATATATACTGGGAGGCTTACTAATGATCACCTTGTTTCTATAAAACGGATCCATTTTTGGAGTTCTCGTGGAGTGGTTAATATATTAAATGAAATTGATATCTTCTCAATAGTGAAACAAAATAAAACTTCATACAAATTCTTGGTTTTGTTTATTAATTGAATTTGTCTCTACTTGAAATGAGGGTTTATATTTACTAATGTTGATGAAGCGATGATATAATTGGCTACATTGTTTACCTTGTTGTTAAAGTATGTCAAAATTCTAGAACCAAGTCAGTAAGAAACAAAGTTCATCTCTATTCTACCTATGATTATCATATTAGGTTCAATACTCCCTACTTACTGTTGTTATTATGCTAGTATCAGATTATGCAAATAAGTGTTCTAGAGGTTAGATTACTACATACAAGATAGAAGAGCTCATCACCACCACTCTTCTACCATTCCAAACTTGACCACATCCTCCACTACTCTATGCCATAGATTGACATAGTGGTCAAGGTTACTGGTAAATGCAAATAAATTGACACATTATTTGGCTAGCCTTGGTGTGATCGATCCTCCATGGTGGTCAATATTTCAGAGACTACTCTTCATATTAGATCAATAATCTCTGCAACATAGGTCAATAGACATGTGATTTTAGTTTACAAGTGAGACGACTACAGTCAGGTTGTAATCATTCGTGGTTCTGATAACAATGGTGGTGATAGACTTCTGGCTACATGACACCTTTATCATTTTGGATACACACCATTTGTCTGTTATCCTAAAAAAAATAAACCTCTTTATCATGGGCTTGTTACTTAACTGAGAGAGAAAGATATATACTATTGATTGCAAGTATCAATGAACCTTGCATAGAAGTAAAGGAAACTACAATTTTGAAACAATAGGATCAGTTATCCCGTGGAATTGCCATATGAAAAAGTGGAGTTGCCAGGTGAAATAAATGCAACCAATACTAAATGCCTACTACTTGTTCACCATCAAGGAATAGATCTAATCTTTATCATTCCCCAGAGAAATATATCTTCGTTACTTTGATTCCTGGCAACAGTGCTAAATGTTGTACCTGTTTCTCGTAGGCAGTCCTTCGCTGCAAAAACTACGCTAGGAAACCAACTCAACTAGCCTTTAGGTTCAAGCTGGCCCTTGAACCAGAGGGGGCTCCCTCAGGTGTTATGAGGCTTTGTTTAACATTGTTCACCTATCATTGAACAACAACCTTTAAAGCATAATGGCCATATTTATGGTTTTAATTGCAGATGGTTGGCAATCAATGACAATCCTTTTCCATGATTTAAGTCCTCTCTCACAGGGTCCCTTCAGAACATGTCAACTTCTAGCCTGACAGAATGACTTAGATTTTCAAGGATTATGATAGAAGAATGTAAGGAGATTCCTAATAATTAAGAAATTAGACAAACTTCTTAACAACTAGGGAAATTTAGACGCGTGCAAAATATTTCTATAGCCGAACAAAACATATTCAGATTATTCAAGAAGGCCAAACTTAATCCAATTCTAAGAGGAGCTATTTCAGATAGATAGTCCAATAAGCTAATCTATTTTAATGGCTATCAGAATGCATAAAGAAAAAACCAGTCAAAGAGAAGTTATCTTGGACAAACAACCCAATAAGTTAATCTCTCTTTCTAAAGGTTATGATTTTGCAGGGGATTTAAGGATAAAATCTACACTTACCTAGACCTTCCTATAAATGCTTTGAACATGTGAAGAAATAAGATATGAAACACTAGAAAGACATACTAGAAAACACAAAATTATGTCAAACTAGAGCCAGAAGGCTTTCATTATAAATCCTATAATATAATCTATTACAAATTGAAGAGCCTTGGCATCAAAAGCCAACCCATATTACTTCAATTGATGAAGTATTTATACAATTTCCTCACAAACTATCTTGATAAAAATATCAAGAGTTATTACAAATATCTGAAAGCTGTATTGCAAAAATAGAAAACAAATAAATGTAACTAAAATTATTTAAAGAGTTCTTGCACTATCCTTGAGGATTTATATTTATAAATAAGAGAAATTCGAATTTGATTGTAACTCATATTTGATGAGGTGGCCTCCAAGTCACTAACTCTCTTTGAGCTTTTTCCTCTCGAATTTCTGAAACATAGGGTCTAGTCATCCCTTCGAATATCTCAATCCATGCTATCTATATGAATATTGAGAGAGGTTTTTGTGTTCTAGTATCCTAGGAACAAAAACCTCCTCCATTTTCTCAATATTCATCTATGATTATCCACAATAATTTTTGAACAAAGGTGGCTTAAATAGGACATTACACAATCAGAAATATAGGCTAAACATGATGAGAGTGTATCTCCCAACCCCTGACACCTGTATGAAAAGTGAGATAGGATTTTTTATTATGGAATCTGATGAACCAAAATCTATTCTAGTTTCCAAATATTCATCCTTGTTTAGTCAAAATATCCTATGCAAAAAGGTGACTAAAACAGGAAATTTTTGGAAAACATGCCTTGAAAGATGCATTTTGATCTCCCAATCCATAATAGCTATTACAAAAATGAGAGATGTTTTTGTACATGAGAATGTTTTCAACAAAAACCTCTTTCAGTTTTTGAAAATTCGTTCTCAGGGGTTTTTAAACCATGTTTTAATTTACTTTATTACATCATTTAATCATGTTTAAATGCATGATTAACTAAATAAACTAGCTAATGAAACCTAAATTTACATTTTGAGGTTGCATGTACTCTTGCAGATCCATTGATTATTTCTAAACTACTAAAAACTATTATATCAAAAAATTTAAATTATGAACACTAATCATGTTACAACATTGGCTCCAATGGGGGTTGTTTCCCCTTGTGGGATGCAAAGAACTAGCGTACTAGTTGCCTTTAGTGTTGGGCATGGAATCATACCATAAAACCATCAACCAATGATTTTCCATCTTATGTTGAAATATAACCAATCCCCATGGATCAGTGTTTTTATTTGAATACTCTGCTACTGCACACTGCAACTTCCAATTGTAAAATGCAACCATATGCCTACACTAATTTGGATACTCCTTCATACTGAAATATGGAAACTGAAAATTTCTAGGGACTAAAAATATAAGTTGATCTATCATATACTCTTCAAGCCACACCACTCATAAACAACGAACACACTAATCTACTGCATAATGAAACTCAAAATATCTATTCAATCCCCACACCTCTATCTAATTGAGCTGAAAAACTTTACACTGTTAGGTGTAATCTGCTTTCCAATGTACCCAAGTGTGGAGTGGATTTATTGACAAACCAGGTTGCCATCAGCTGAAAATCTGAAGAATATATACAATATGAACATGAAATCCCATGGAAAATTTATACTCAGAGGTGTACTTTAAAAGCTGCATCCTCTATAGACATTTTAGATTTCTGACCATGTCTGAGAGCGAAATACATATACTATTGATTGCAAGTATCAATGAACCTTGCATAGCAGTAAAGGTACCTAAAATTTTGAAACAATACTATCGGTTACCTAGTGGAATCACCATATGAAAAAATGGAGTCGCAAGGTGAAATAAATGCAACCAATACTAAATGAATACTCCTTGTTCACCATCAAGGTATAGATTTAGTCTTTATTTTTCCCTAGAGAAATATATCTTCATTACTTTGTTCCCCGACAACGATACCAAATGTTGTACCTGTTTCCCGTAGGCAGTCCTTGGCAGCAAAAAATATGCTAGGAAACCAACTTAACTAGCATTTAGGTTCAAGATGGCCCTTGAACCAGAGGGGGCACCCTTAGGTGTTACAAGGCTTTGTTTAATGTTGTTCACCTATCATCGAACAAGAGCCTTTAAAGCAAAATGGCTAGATTTATGGTTTTAATATTGAGGTGGTTGGCAATCAATGACAATCCCTATCCATGATTTAAGGCCTCTCTCACAGGGTCCCTTCAGAACGTGCTAGCTTCTAGCCTGACATAATGACTTAGCTTTTCAAGGATTATGATAGAAGAATGTAAGGAGATTCCTAATAACTAAGCAATTAGACAGACTTCTTAACGATTGGGAAAATTTGGACGTGTGTAGAAGATTTCTACAGCCCAACAAAACATATTCAAGAAGGCCAAACTGAAACCAATTCTAAGAGGAGCTATTTCAGATAGATAGTACAATAAGCTAATCTCTTTTAATGGCTATCACAAGGCATAAAGCAAAAACCAGTCAAGGAGGAGTTATCTTGGACAAACAATCCAATAAGCTAATCTCTCTTTCTAAAGGTTATGATTTTGCAAGGGATTTAAGAATAAATTGATACTCAATCTACACTGACCAAACGTTCCTATAATTGCTTTGAACACGTGAAGAAATAAGATATGAAACACTAGAAAGACATACTAGAAAACACAAAATTATGTCAAACTGGAGCCGGAAGGCTTTGATTAGAAATCCTATAATATAAGCTATTACAAAGTGAAGAGCCTTGGCATCAAAATCCAACCCATAATACTTCAATTGATGAAGTATTTATACAATTTCCTCACGAAATATCTTAATAAAAATATCAAGAGCTATTACAAATATCCGAAAACTATATTACAAAAATAGAAAACAAATAAATGTAACTAAAACTATTTGAAGAGTTCTTGTAATATCCTTGAGGATTTCTATTGATAAAGAAGAGAAATTTGAATTTGATTTCAACTCATATTTGATGAGGTGGCTTCCAAGTCACTAACTCTCTTTGAGCTTTTATCCTCTTGAATTTATGAAAAATAGGGTCCAATCATCCCTTCGAATATCTCAATATCTGTTACCTGTGTGAAAACTGAGAGAGGTTTTTATAGTCTAGTATCTTAGGAACAAAAAAGCTCCTCCAGTTTCCAAATATTCATCTTTGATTATCCACAATAGTTTCTGAAAAAAGGTGGCTTAAACAGGGCATTGCATAGTCGGATACATAGGCTAAACTTGATGAGAGTGTATCTACCAACCCCTAACACCTGTATGAAAAGTGAGATACGCTTTTTTATTTTGGAATCTTATGAACCAAAAAAGCTTCCAGTTTCCAAATATTCATCTTTGTTCAGTCACAATATCCTCTGCAAAAAGGTGACTAAAACAGGAAATTTCTGGAAAACATGCCTTCAAAGATGCATTTGTACTGAGAAAGGGTTTTGTACATGAGCATGCTATCAACAAAAACCTCTTTCTGTTTTTGAAAATTCGTTCTCAGAGGTTTGTAAACCATGTTTGAATTTAATTTTTTACATCATTTAATCATGCTTAAATGCATTATTAACTAAATCAACCAGCTAATGAAACTTGAATTTACATTTTGAGGGTGCATTTACTCTTTCAGACCCATTTATTATTTCTAAACTATTAAAAACTATTATATCATCAAATTTAAATTATGAAAACTAATCATGTTACAACACCTTGATCAATGTGGATACCCTCTCCTTGGCATAACCACTTTGCAAGATGAAGACGAAATGTGAAATACATGTGTGGCCCACTAAACAAGTTGGCAAGGTTGTTGCAACATATATAGATGGTTATGTCATGTTTCAAAAGGAGGTGTTGGAACTTGGAAGGTGACCATTGGAGTAGATTTGTCATGGAGTGCTAAGGAGGTGCAAGGATCTAATAAGGATAAAATTATACAAATCCAAAAAATAGGCCATATTGGGTTAGGATATTACTATTTTAGGATATCCAAAGTTGAAGGTGCATTTCATGGAGGTGTAGTCTAAGCACTTGGGTGCATGCCATGTCATAATGGTCTCATAGACTTTTGGCGTGTGTTAGTGGAGTTAGTGCATTGTGTTTGATGAGCACTAGCTAGAATGTGTTCCATGAAGGTAAAAAACCCACAAGTTAGAGATGACTTAACCATTTGGCATTGTAAGGTGTGTTATGCCCTAGTTTTGAGGAGATGACTGGAACCATATTAGAGTGTGATGAGTTGTGCCATCAACTTAGGTCCACTTACATGGGTTGAGGTGTAAAGGTACCCCGTGAGTTGAGGAAAATGATTAAAAATCTTACCTATATAAAGTGTTTATAATATACGATTAATGATTTTTTGTTGGAGAATGGAAGAGGAAAATGATAAAGGAGAGGCATTGACGTTTTTATAAATTAATCAAAAGGAAGTGAAAATGTCTCTTTTTAGGAGGATTGTTCAAGTTTTCTATTCAAATAGGACTAAATTTTAGCTGTGGATAGGGAGTTGGCCTCAAAATCACTGATTAGGTACTTTAGAAATCCAAGACCTAACATATCTAAGCTAGTCCATTAGATAGATTCATCTTGGGAAAAGGTTGCAAAGGCTAAGGTGCAAATATCCCCTATTTAATGTTGGTTTTAAACCTCCCATATGAGAATGCTAAAAACGAGTTCACAATCTTAAAAGGAGGTCCTTGATTTTACCAAAACTCAATGCCAATGCTTAATCCATGGTGTGATTATTTCTATTTCGGTTTAGCCTTGAACAACGAGATCTAGCTTTGGGTCAATTTATTAGTTTGTGATTTCATTTATGTGTTGAGAATATCTTAAGGGCTATATGGGATAAAATGGTTATTATCAATACCCCTCCCTTGAAACCTTGTAAGAAGATGGTGTTCCCCATTTTGTTATTGTAGTATTCAACCACGAGCTCTCTTGTGAGGATGTCGTTGAAGGGAGGGTATGCAAAGGAAGTGGAAAAAATAAAAACTTCATGTTGAGTAAAATGAGGAGTATGTATTATAGGTGTCTCTAGAGTTCTTAAAAAAGTGAAGGGGAATGGAGTTTACCTCCTATTTCAACACCTTCTATTCCACCATTAGAGGTGCTAGAGGGCATTGAATTTAAGGGTCATATGTGAAAGTTCACAAAGGTGTTAAAAATTAGAAGGTAGGTGTGATTTAGCGTAGCATTGATTCTTAAATATTTGATTTTTAGGTGATATTTCCTAACCTTTGTTTCCATGGAACCCCAGTGGATAGTTCATAGCATTTTTGTCATGCTTGTGGAATCTACAACATTTGAATGGGATGCCCTCGTAGTCTAAATTATTAAGAGAAGTGATGCATTATTGTTGGAGTTACATTTGACCCCATGAATTGTCTCTGATATATGAATTTATCAATACCCTCACCACCTTCATCTCCAAATAGTATTTGAAATTGAGGTCGACCTCCAAGCATTCCCCCAACTTGTTTCCAATTTCCCTGAGAGTTTGCTGAGAGTTTAGTCTCTGTTATGAAACCAGCTCAAGAAAAGATAGAAAATATAGATCAATGCCTTAGAATTCAGCCTCTTCGAGGGGGCAACCTCCTTTACATTACATAAATGAAAAATTCTTGGATGATACAAATGAAAATACCTCCTTTCTATATATAGGAGTCTAAGGGGTCATAAAATAATCAGAGCCGACATAACAATAATAAGTAAGGGCACAATAAAAACAATAGTGGCTCTATGGGGCACAATAGTAATATTGGGCACTACATGGGTACATCAATATAATAATTGGGTTGTACTAATAACAATAAGGGGTTACACTAGTAGTATAGGGTCCTAACATGCCCCTCTCCTTCAAAAAGTGTTGTCCTCAATGCTTGAGTAGTTCTTGATTCTTCTGATAAAATTCTTGTCCTCCCATGTGGAATATTCAGTGGGTAAGTTCTTCCACTTGATGAGATACTTTGAAATTAATCGATTTCGTAGCTGTCCGGTTCTTGTTTCTGTGACTACTCCACGTTCCAATATGATTTTTCCTTCCTCTTCAATTTCTGGCAATATTGTTTGAATTAGAATCTTTTTCAACTTTTGAACACGTGGCCATACTTATTCATCCTTCTTCCATTCATCCCTTGCTTCGTTTATCCAATCTGGTTGGATAATAGAAATGGCACACAACAATGATTCCACATCCTCATCCTTTCTTGAGAGTGCATTTGCCACCACATTTTGCTTCCCTTTTTTGTAGATGATTTCAAAGTCATAACCCAACATCTTTGTGACCCACTTTTGTTGCTCTTTATAGGATAATCTTTGTTCTAAAAAGTATTTAAGGCTATCATGATCCATTTTTACCTTGAAGTGTCTTCCCATTAGGTAGGGTCGCCATTTCTGAAGTGCATGGAGTATTGCCAACATTTCCTTCTCATAAATAGCTTTGTGTAAAAACTTTCCCTTGATTGGACGACTTTCAAAAGCAATGGGTCTTTCATCTTGCATAAAACAGCACCAATTCCATTTCCTGAAGCATCACATTCCACAATAAAGGTTTTTGTGAAGTCTGGTGTAGCTAAGACCGGTGCTTGCACATTGCCTCTTTAAGATGTTCAAAGGCCTTTGTTGCTTCCGGAGTCCATGAAAATGCATCTTTCTTCAATAATGTTGTTAGAGGTGTTGCTATTCTCCCATAATTCTTAACAAACTTGCGATAATACCCTGTCAACCCGAGAAATCCTCGCAGATGCTTTATGGATGTGGGGATTTTCCATTCCTTAATGGCTTTAATTTTGCTAGGGTCTACCTTAACTCCTTCATGAGATACAATATGACCCAGATATTCCACCTCTTGTACTCCAAAGAAACATTTGGATCTTTTTGCATATAATTGTTTCTCCTCCAATAGTTGTAGCACCCTGTCAACATGTTCAACATGATCCTTCCAAGACTTGTTGTAGATTAGTATATCATCAAAAAATACTAACACAAATTTTCTAAGGAATGGTTTGAAAATTGAATTCATCAAACCTTGAAATGTTGAAGGTGCATTGGTAAGGCCAAAAGGCATGACCAAAAATTCATAATGACCCTCATGAGTTCTAAATGTTGTTTTCAGAATGTCTTCAGTCTTCATTCTGATTTGATGATATCCTAAACGAAGATCCAACTTGGTGAAGTAAATGATCCATGCAATTCATCCAGTAATTCATCAATGACAGGAATGGGAAACTTACCTTTAATAGTGAGCTTGTTGAGCTCCCTATAATCCAGACACATGCCATGATCCATCCTTCTTGTGCACCAATACTACTGGAGCAGAGAAAGAATTTGACTAGGTTGAATTATACCAGCCTCTAGCATTTCTGCAAACATACGTTCAATTTCACTCTTTTGGACATAGGGAGATCTGTACGGCCTAATGTTTGGAAGAACACTTCCTGGAATCAGATGAATAACATGATCATGATCACGAACAGGTGCGAGACCTTTAGGAGTCTCAAATACCTTGGAATGATTATCCAAGACTTTTTGGAGATCTAGAGAAATAGATGATTCAATGTGGAAACATCTAGCGAACATAATTGAGCAATTACACCTCTTTGCTCATTTTTTAGAAGCTTTGTCATACCATTAGAGCTAATTACCTTTCCTGGTTTCCCTGCAATACCCCTTAATTCAACTTCCTTTCCTTCAATAGAAATCTCATGAAAAGTTCTTGAAAATTAAAAGCTATTGTAACCAAGGATTGTATCCATTGGACTCATAGTACAACATCAGCACCTCCCATTGGAATGGAAAGCATTGGGCTAGTCAATACATATTCTCCCATGGATAGCTTGATATTATGGCACTTTCCAGAGCAATTATTGTTCCTCCATTTGCAACCATCACTTGACACTCTGGTGCTGGATATAGGAAGCAATTCAATTCTTTTGCTACGCTACCTTACAATGAATAAAATTGTGGGTACTTCCTGAATCAATCAACACTATTACCTTTTTCTTCTTGATTTGTCCTTCTATCTTGATGGTTTGAGGAGTGGTAATTCCCGCCAATTCATTACAAGATATGGTCAGATTCATTTGTTCTTCATCTAGGCTTTGTTCCTAGAGTATATCCTATTCTTTTGACATTTCTTGTTCCTTTTCTTCTTCCTCTTGACAATCTGTGTAGTATAATTTCTTCTCATCACACTTATGATATTTAGTGTATTTGTTATCACAACTGTAACAAAGCCCTTTTGCTCTTTTTTCTTCCAATTGTTGTGGTGTCAACCTTATAGGTTGTGGAAGACAAGCGGCAACACCACTTCCATCTTTATAGATGTGAGTGGTATGCTTCCTGGTTGCCATAATTTTGCTTTCCATTTTTCTTGCTAACCTAAATGCCTTCTCTAATGAATCAAGTTCCCAAAGGAAAACATCATGTTGGATATTATCCTTT
>APFE030896382.1:298583-322047 GCA_000404065.3 Pinus taeda | reverse complement strand
TTAACAACATATAAAACACATTTCCATTAACATATGTGTATTACAAAAGTGAATTAGTTCAAGTGTTAAACACAAGTTCAAGTAACATGCATTACAAGTGTTAACGATTAGTCTTACAACAGATGTAATACATGTGTGAAAATGTGCTAGCTTGTTAGTAGGCTTCTGAATTAAGTGAAAGTTCCAAGACACATCGTTACACCATACATCATTAACCCCGTGTGAGGGGCATTGGAGCCATTGCTTACTCCTCAAAGAAAAGTTAATATACTCTCTTGGCTATGTGGGAGGAGCTGAGGTGAAATCGTCCTTTGCATGTACAAATGAGGGGGTATTTATAGCCAAGGGTGAAACTAACCCTTGTGGTTGTTCGAATACCCTCGTGACTATTTGACTTCCATGAATTTTCAACTTTACATGACTCTTCATACAACAAGTGGGTCTCTTGGACTTCCACGTTACATTACATTGATAGACAATATGGCCCATAGTGGATATGTGGATGACATGACTTATGACATAACTCGACATGACGGTGCTGGTACATTCGAGTTACTGGTGAGCATGTCGAGCCGTGGTGCTACTGGGTGATGGATGTCCTCATGGTGTATCACAGCTTCACCTCTGCATGGAAAAGTGCACGAAGTCCTTGATGGTCGTTGGTTCGCTTGATGTTGCTTTTGCATGTTTCTCCTTGCATGTATGTTGGAATGCTTGACAGGTTCATATGTTCACGAAAGGTGCATGTTCATTCATTGATCCATCTGTGAGCACATCTTGCATGTTCACTCATCTGTTCATCAAAAAACACATCTTCACATGATCATTCATTCACGAGCATATTTATTTACATGCGTTGTTTGTTTGGTGAACTTGTCGTTTTGCATGTGCTCCCCTTCGTTCATCCTATTTATCATCGTGCCAAGTTTGTTTGTGTACCTATTCTTGCAGTCACTCATGACGAGATGACATCAAACCCAAAAACCTCCTAGTCTACAATGATACATGACCATTTACGTGAAAGGTTTGTTTGATGTCTAGGAGAGTAGTCTACATAGGCGAGACAACGTTAACAACATATACAACACATTTCCATTAACATATGTGTATTACAACAAGTGAATTAGTTCAAGTGTTAAAAACAGGTTCAAGAAAAATGCATTACAAGTGTTAACGATTAGTCCTACAACAAATGTAATACATGTGTGAAAACATGCTGGCCTATTAGTAGGCTTCTGAATTAAGTGAAAGTTCCAAGACACATTGTTACACCATACATCACTAACCCCATGTGAGGGGCATTGGAGCCATTGCTTACTCCTCAAAGAAAATTTAACAGACTCTCTTAGCTATGTGGGAGGAGCTGAGGTGAAAATGTCCTTTGCATGTACAAATGAGGGGGTATTTATAGCTAGGGGTGAAGCTAACCCTTGTGGTTGTTCGAATACCCTCATGACTATTGACTTCCATGAATTTTTGACTTTACATGACTCTTCGTACAACAAGTGGGTCTCTTGGACTTCCACGCTACATTACATTGATAGACAATATGGCCCACAATGGATATGTGGATGACATGACTCATTACATAACTCGACATGACGGTGCTAGTACATTCGAGCTGCTAGTGTGCATGTTGAGCTGTAGTGCTACTGGGTGATCGATGTCCTTATGGTGTATCACAGCTTCACATCCACATGGAAAATTGTGCGAAGTCCTTGATGGTCGTTGGTTCGCTTGATGTTGCTTTTGCATGTTGCTCCTTGCTTCTATGTTGGAATGCTTGATAGGTTTGTCTGTTCACGAAAGGTGCATGTTCATTCATTGATCCATCTATGAGGACATCTTGCATGTTTACTCATCCGTCCATCAAAAAACACATCTTCGCATGATCATTCATTCACGAGAGTATCTCTTTACATGCATTGTTTGTTCATCCATTGGTGAACCTATCATTTTTCATGTGCTCCCCTTCGTTCATCTCATTTGTCGTCGCCATGTTTGTTTGTGTACCTGTTCCTGTAGTCGCTCATGACGAGATGACATCAAACCAAAAAACCTTGTAGTCTACAATGATACATGACCATGTCGGATGTAGGTGGCTGAGAGAGGAAAAAAGTTTGTGAGGCGGGATGGAGGCTCCGGGCACTGTTGATGAAAACTATGCAAGTCACTGGGTGATGGAGATGAGAAATCCGGATCAATAGTGACTGTCTGTGAGATCTAGCCTGGCTAGAGGAAATTTTTTTGCAGTTTTTGAGGGGAACAGTTCGATTACAAGAAGGCTGGGCATGCACAATCTGCACAGTTTTTGGAATGAATGGATAGTGGGGCTAGACAACAAAACTGCACAATTTTTTGGAGGAACAAGTCGAGCTGTAGGGAGGCTTGGCAGGCAGAAATTGCACAATATTTTGGGGGAACTGGCAGGGAGTGTGGCAGCCAAAACTATGCAATTCCTGGAGGGAATTGTTAGTTGGCTACTTGGCCACTCGTAGCAGGAATTGTGCAATTCTAGAGGGGAACTAGCAGTCAGATGTCGGGAACTTGGCAGTAGAAACTATGCAATTCCTGGAGGGAACTGGAATTCTGCTACTGGGAGCTGTTGGCAAGAGAAATTACATTGAAGCTGAGAGGCCAACCTACTAATCATATTTATGAGTTGAGCAAACTACTGGGCAGCAGAGGGCATACTCATGAAAATTGTACAATTTTCTAGATGAGAAGTCAGTCGACTTTTGGGTGGGCTGGTTGGAAAATTGTGTAATTTCTTGAGGGAGATAGGGATGGGCACTCGGTTTCTGTCCAACTTATATGCACAATTTTCTTAGTTAGAAGAATGGGTGATGCTTGCATCTTTTGCACAATTTTCTTAGGGGAGTCAGTCCCGGGGTGGCTGCCGGGTCAAACTCTCTGGCTAACCAGCATGGAGACTAATTGATTTTCTTGTAAGCAGCACAACTTAAAATGACTTGCTTGGTGCTCCTGCACTATTCTGGGTGACAATCGATCGAGTTTATGGCAGGGTGATGGTCCAGATGGCATAAGGGAGTTTGGTTGTTATAACTTTAGCAAAATGACTAAGTGTGTGAATGAGTGAAATATGCATACGTGATCTTGCAACACACAATTGCATGACTCGATGACGAGACATGTCAAACCATCCAGACACATAAGTACAACATGACTGATTGACGGTGTAGGTGACAAGTGTGACACTTGTGATTGATTGTTGGTCAGGCCATGACGACGCTTGTGTGACAATGAATGTGACTCCATAAGTGAGTGCGAAAAATGATTTCATAATGAACAAAACAAGTACACATGAAGCAAAGGATTTGAATCATAACCAAAACATAGTCACAAGTATGACTTTGACATTAACATGCAAGAGTTGGTGAAATGAGAAAGCAAGGCCAATGTCAAGACTCACACGAGCTCATGGAGTGAACCCGAGTGCATGTAGTCATCAAGTGAAACTCTCAAGGGAGGCTTCAAAATTGGGTGCAGGACAAAATTTTGGAGGGTGGTTGTAGCCGCTACAACAATGTGCTAGGTGCTATGGCATGTCAATATGTAAACTACATTTCTTAGTTGTTTTATGGCCACAGTTGGATGTGAGCCTTGAATTGGTAACTTGTTAAGTGGGATGAGTTGAGATTGGAAATGAGTAGCTTAAGATGAGTTATAGATAGTTCTTATGTGAACAAGGCATAGTCTAGTTGTGTTAATCATGACTTGGTCAAGTTGTGGTAGTTGAGGCAGGACTTGGTTGGGTTCCCAAGTCCTGAAAAAAGTAAGGGTAGTTGTGAGGGCATGATAGATAATGAGTGTCATGGAATACAATGGAATGAAAAGGTGTGACAACACATGCTAGACAGTGCCAATGCATGTTGAGGAGTGATAGGAAGTCTCAGGGGATCACAAGGGATAACTAGGTAAAAATGCATGGAAATGAATGAATAAGAGTGTGTGCCAATGAGTGTCAGTGAATTGTAGGTGTCACAAGGACGAAGTATTTTAGGATAAGTTTAGAATAAAACTTGCAGGAGGCAAGACTATGGTTGAAATAAGGGGTTGGAAAAATAAGTTTCAAACAAAGGGAGACCTTGGGTTGGGCACAAAATTGTTTTGCCAATGACTTGGTTGGGTTCCCAAGCTACAAAAAAAGTAAGGCTATCTATGAGGGCATGACAACTACGGAGTGTCAAGGTGTGATAGGGAATTCTAGGAAGTTTTAACACATTCTAGACATTTCCAAGGCATGCTAGGCTTGCCAAGACAAGACAAGTGCTAAGGCATGCTAACATGTGTCAGATGCTAGGGTGTGGTGCCAATGCATGCTAGGGAGTGTTAGGGCCGAGTGCCAAGGAAAAAAAAGGGAGAAATAGTTTCAAATGCATGGAAATGAATGAATATGAGTGCATAATAGGGAGTGTCAATGATGTTTAGGTGTGTTAAGTAGGGAGTGACAAGGTATGCTAGGTAGTACCAAGGCATGTTAGAGTGTTAGGGAAGCATGCCAAGATGTGCCAAGTGCCAAGGTGCGCCAATGCTTGATAAGGAGTGCTAGTGAGTGCTAGGGAGACACAAGGGAGTGCTAGGTCAAAATGCATGGAAATGAATGAATAAGAGTGTGTGAGAGGGAGTGTCAGTGAGTTCCAAGTGTGTTAAGGAGAGAGTGACATGGTATCCTAGTCAGTGCTAAGGCATGCCGAGATGTGCCAGGTGCTAGGGTGTGGGGTGAACACATGCTAGGGAATGTTAGGGCTAGGTGTCAAGGAAAAACAAGGGAGCACTAGTTTCAAATTGATGGAAATGAAGTTTTAATAAGTTCTATGTGTGATAAGGAGGGAGTGACAAGATATTCTAGATAGTTCCAAGGCATGCTAAATAAGAGTGTTTGATAGGGAGTGTTAGAAAGTTCTAGGTGTGCTAAGGAGGGAGTGACAAGGTATGCTATGTAGTGTCAAGGCATGATAGAGTGTTATGAAAACATGTCAAGATGTGCCAAGTGTCAAGGTGTACCAATGTGTTCCAAGGGGTTTTAAGGAGTGATAGGGAAACATAAGGGAGAACTAGGTCATAATGCATGGAAATGAATGAATAAGAGTGTGCGACAGGGAGTTTCAATGAGTTCCAAGTGTGCTAAGGAGGAGTGACAAGGTATGTTTAGTAGTGCTAAGGAATGCTAGAGTACTAGGGTGGCATGCAACCAAGATGTGCCAAATCTTGCAAGGAAGTGTTAGATGGGAATGCCATGGAAACATAAGGGAGCACTATGTAAACATGCATGGAAACGAACAAATAAGAGTTTGTGATTAGAAGTGTCAGTGAGTTCCAAGTGTGTTAAGGAGGGAGTGGCAAGGTATGCTAGGTCGTGTTAAGGCATGGTAGAGGCTAGGGTGACATGCCAAGATGTCCTAGGTGCTAGAGTGTACCAACACGTGCCAAGGAGTGTTAAGGAGTGTTAGGGAAATAAAAGGGAGCACTAGGTCAAAATGCATGAAAATGAATGAATAAGAGTTTGTGACCAGGAGTGTTAACAAGCTCTAAGTCTGCTAAGGAGAGAGTGTCAAGGTATGCTAGGTAGTGCCAAGGAATGTTAGGGTGTTAGGGCGACATGCCAAGATGTTTCAAGTGCTAGGGTGTGCCAATGCATGCTAGGGAGTGTTAAGGAGTGTCAGGGAAAAACAAAGAAGCACTAGGTAAAAATTCATGGAAATGAATGAATAAGAGTGTGTGAGAAGGAGTGTCAATGAGTTCTAGGTGTGTTAAGGAGGGAGTGAACATGTTATATGTTAGGTAGTAACAAGGTATACTAAACTACTAAGGTGTGTCAAGAAGTGTTAGGGTGTGATAGGGAGTCACAAAGCATGCCAAGGAATGTAGGGAATGCTAACACATGCCACATAGTGCTAAGGCATTCTAAGACATGTTAGGTTCTATGGAATGTCAAGATGTAAACTATGTTGCTTAGTTGTTTTATGGCCATGGTTGGATGTGATGAGCCTTGTCTTGGTAACTTGTTAAGTGGGATGAGTGGAGACTGGACATGAGTAGCCTAAGATGAGTTATATGTAGTTCTTAGGTGAACAAGGCATATGTTGAATTTCCATGGCACATGAGAATCTGGGTTTGGTCGCAGAATCTTTGATGCAAACACACTCAAGTGCCACAACACATCTACTTTGAAAAATGAAATCTACACACATAAGGGAATCAACTAATGCACATGACAATTTTAAACTTTTTCAAACCCTTCTTCATTATATTATAAACTAGAATAGATCAGGCTAAAGCTCCCATACTAGGAATCATGGCCCCTTAAAACCACATTGATACAAGGAATACAACTAGGGCTTGGTGTTAGTCCTTTGACAACCAGTCTACCTTGAATAAGACAACACTTGACCTACTTGTTGATGGTGGCCAGACACAACCCTTTCAATCCACATGTCCTGAACACATCTGGCAAGTCCTCTTGCCTCTCATTTTGCAACTCGTCAATTTTTATCTATCAATGAACTCAACTCCTTTAGGTTGCTAAACTCGACTCAAAAATATTTTCCCTCAAGATACCTTCTTTTTCCTTCAAGTTCTGCAACACTTAGGGTCTTTGATCAACTGTTCACAATTGCATTTGTGAACAACCCTTTGGTCTGCTCATTTTGGCCATCTTTTTGCTCAAGATGACAAGTCTAGGGCTATGGAGGTCACCCTTCTTCTCATTGACTCAATCCTCTACAATACAGTGAACTAGGGCTAGTTGGGTAGCCCACTTGACTACTACTTTAGTGATCCAAAATCTTTTGCTTATATATGTGTTAGAGAATTACATGCATAAATTGTAGCTTAACATAGAAAACTTAATGTGCACATAAGACAAGAGGAGAATCACATAAAGCATGAAAGAAGACAACAAGACTTGATAACGGAGTTCGTCCGACTTGGACTACATCTTCAGGCCTTGCTCGATCAATGGGGAGGCCTTCATTCATTAAGTGGCATGAGAAAGAAGAGTACAAGCATCAGTTACAAAAAAGGAGTTTTATACCTCCATAATAGAAAATGGTCGAAAAATGCAGAACTTTGATGGAGAAACGGACAATGCCATTGCGTTCGTGGCATCGGGAAGTGTTGAAACCATATAAAATTTGTCAAATAATGACAAAAAGAAAATTTGGCCCTCCTGCAAAATTATGCCTCGAACTACATGCACTACCTCCTCTCCCTGAGCACACTGAAAAACTGTGTTTAAATAAGAAATGGGTTGCAGATTCTTTAAGGAAATGGTTATAGTGCGGTTGGTGGAAGGTCTGGTTAATAGGGATGAGGTCGTGTGGTCAAACCCCGCCTCCTCCTTTTACATATAACAAATTCCCTTTTTAAAATTTCATAAACCAGTTTTTTTTAGCTTAAGGTTTGGTTGGGGTGGCCCACCCACCATACCTGCCTCCTTTTCAATGACCACACCCATCCATTATTGTGTTGTTGGTTTGGGTTGGGTCCACGCCCCAAGGGCCGACCCACCCACTCCACTCCCATTTAATCATTGTTCCAACAGTCTGTGGGAGGGGTTGGGGGTTGTGGCCCACCCCTCCGCTAATTTTAATATGTCATGTGGATAGATTTGGGAGTTGGGGTGGCGAGGTTGGTGGCCCGCCACCCCCTTTTTTATATATTTTTTTGTTATATAAAACAAAATGTTTGTTTTTGGAAATTCGGTTTTGGATTGAAGGGTTCTTTTTAAATAGGCAACAATTTCGCCCAGAATCTGGCCAGATTTGGCCAGATTCCATCCGCTAGAAAATGCCAAATTGTCCTCGTTAAACCTACCCAGTCATAAAAAATCAACCCAACTTTGACTGCTTCTATGTCCTTCATCCAGACTTGGATTGGAGTTCTGTTCACACTGTTGGAATCAAGGTGACGAGCACTTAGATCTGATGTCAAGTTCATTGCCTTTACACCACTTTTGAATTTTGAGCTTTTTCCATGCCACTATGTTTGAAGATCCACCTAGATCATTCCTCCCCATTAAGGAGCTTTTGGACCACCAAAAGCTTTATCAATCTATTAGCAAGTGAGGGAATTGTTCCCTCACTCTTTATTTTTCTAGCCATTTTGCCTTGCTAGGGTGCATCCCCTTGAAACCAACTCGAAGGTATTCCACATCTCCCCGTCTGAAGTCCTAGTCCTTTTGTCAAGGATGATGTCCTCAGGTAACTCATTGAGATACTGTTGTGCAAAGTCATCAACTATAGGAACTATTCCCACCTCCTCAATATCCATAATCAATGGTGGTTCATACAGCTTTAAGTTCTCCACATTCACTACGGAGTACATCTGCATATATATCAACAAATTGAGATGAAAGGCATTGTTTCCAATCTTCTCCAAAATGGTGAATGGACCATACCAGATTGGTCGCAACTTCTTCCCTTCTCCCTTCATCATGTCCTTGCTGATATGGAACCACACTTTATCATCCACTTGAAATTAATGGTCGACTCAGTGTTTGTCATGTTGAGCCTTGTACCAGGCTTGACTTTTCTCCAACTGCTCCTGTACTACTTGGTGAATCAACTGGATCTGTTGAATGAACTGTTTCACTTTGTCCCTATCATCACGTCCACTGGAGTCATATTCCCTTCCAAAGACCATATCAAAAGGGTCTTTTGGTAGGTAGTCAAAACATGTCTCAAATGGTGAATGATGCGTAGTTGAGTGCACTACTCGGTTGTAGGAATGTTGCACATATGGAAGATGAACATCCTACAACTTAGGATGTTTTTCATAATAGCCTCACAACAAGTGTACCATGGTGCGGTTTACAACCTCTGTCTGTTCGTCATTATGTGGATGGAATGCCGTGCTTCTTTTCAACTTGGTGTCCATCATCTTCCACAAGTTGGTCCAAAACTATCCAAGAAAGCGAGAGTCTCGATCTGACACAATCGATGTGGGCAACCCAAAATGGACCCAAACATGTTGAAAGAAAAGATAAGAAGTCTACTCTGTAGTGATTTTCTTTTTACAAGGCATTAAAATACACATCTTACTAAAATAGTCAACGATGACATACAAATAGTTGTGACTTTTTCTAGACAAAGGAAAACCTCCTACAAAATCCATCGACACACTTTCCCATGGCTGACTCAGAATATGGAGTGGTGTGTAGAGCCTGAGTTTTCTATTAGAGGGCTTTGAAATAGAACACATCACACAACCCTTTACATAACGAGTCACAATGTTCCTCATATGAGGCCAAAAACAAAATCTTTGTACATGACACAAAGTTTTTTCAATGCCAAAATGACTAGACACAAGGGAGGTGTGGGCCTCTCAGATTACATGTACCCTTTCTCCTGTGGGTATGCACAATTTTCCAAGGTGATACAACAGTTTCCCCTGCAAGTGATAGCTGTCCACTTGTGAACCATGTGTTAGTTTTGCATAAATATCCTTAAAGTCATCATCGTTAGCATATTGTTCAACATAACTTTCAAAAGACAACAAAGGATATGCAAAATAACAGAAGCATAAATAGGAGGGTGAGATAACATATTGGCCACTTTGCTGCTAGTGCCCTTCTTATACTTTATTACCAGATGAAACTACTGAAGAAAACCCATCCACCTGAAATGACAAGATTGTTGCAACTTGGTTTGTGACTGAAGATACTGCAAGGGCTGATGATCCGTATGGATGATGGACTCCTTGCCGATCAGGTAGTGTTTCCACTTTTTCACACTTTGGACCAAGGCATATAATTCCTTGTCATAAGTGGGATAGTTTATCATAGCCTGAGAGAACTTATCTGAATGGTAACATATCGACTTTTTTTGCTGCATCAGTACAACTCCCATGGCATATCCGTTTGCGTCTGTTTCGATATCGAATGGCTATTGGAGATCCGGTAAGGCCAAGACCAGTGCGGTGTTAATCTTTTCTTTCAATGTTTTGAAGGACTTCTGCTACTTTCCTCCTCATTGAAAGACTTGCTTTACACTTGTCAATGTGTGTAAAAGTGCTACAATAATAGATAAATTAGCAATAAATCTCCTCCAATACTGTACTACACCCAAAAAGCTATGAAACTTGGTTAAAATAGTAGGTTTAGGCCAATTTACAATTGCTTCAAATTTAGAAGGATCAATTTTTAGCTGACCATGACCAACAATATGACCTAGGTAAACCAAAGAGGTTTTCCCAAACTCACACTTTGACAATTTTACACAGAGTTTTTCATTTTTCAATACATCAAACACTTTCTTCGCATGACATACATGTTCATTTCAACTTTTACTAAAGACAAGGATATCATCTAGATATACAGGAACAAATTCATCAATGAAAGGCCTAACGAGATCATTCATGAGCCTCATGTAAGTGGTTGGAGCATTGCAAAGTCTGAATGGAATCACCATCCATTCGAACAACCCCTGTTTGGTCTTGAAGGCGGTTTTCCACACATCCTACTCTACAATTTAGACCTGGTGATAACCACTACACAAATCCACTTTGGTGAAATAGATAGCATTCTTTAACTGATCTAATAAGTCATCAATGCAAGGAAGAGGGTAATGACTTTTCAACATGATTTTGTTTAGTGCTCGATAATCCATGCACATCCTCCATGTGCCATATTTCTTCAGCACTAAGACAATCGGTAAGCCGCATGGAGAAGTGCTCGGTCTGATGACCCCTTGGTTCAATAGTTCTTACACCTACTTTTTGATCTCCTCCATCTCAATGGTCAACATCCTGTACATGCCGATATTCAGTAAAGGAGTGCCATGCTGCAAATGGATCTCATGTTGGATTTCCCTCTTCGGAGGTAATCCCTTTGGTTCCTGAAACATCTCATCATAATTAGAAATTAATTCACATAATTATTTTTTATGCACATGATCACAACCCTGGAAAGCATCAAATAATTCTACATCTTTTCCCCTTACAACCATAAGCATGCAACCCTTACTGGAATTCACCAACCTCTTCATTTGTCCTGCACTTACAAGGCTGGCACTGATTTTAGTTTGATGAGCCCTTATAATATATTCTACCCCATATTTTGTGATTTGGTATTTGTTTTCATGACAACAGAAGATTGCATTTCTATCATAAAGATATGGACTCCCTAACGCCATGCCACAGATATCCAATGGTATCACATCAAGTTTTACGTCATCCACTAACTTAGAAGCGATAAAAAATTTAACCTTACACTGCTTAGTTACATTCAATTTTGCTTTATCATGTATCCATCCAAGTGGGTAAGGTTTTGGATGTGCTTGGTTTCCAAGCCTAGCTTCTTTACCAAGGACTCTGAAATTAAGCTTGCTTAGGATTTGGTATCAAATAGAGTTTCCACTTTTGTATGTTTTATGATAACTCTAATATGAAATAGCTTAATTCTCTTTCGTTCATTAGGAAGAGACTCATATATTGAACTAGTGCCTTCATGTGATTCAGAATTAACATGAGGTGTAAGAGTACCTTTTGTTCCTGCTACTGTGATCAATGCTTCATCTCCCGAATCAAATCCAAGGTCTTGCTGCACAGTTGCCACTGTCTTCTACTTTCCTTTTCCTCCATACTTCTTTAGTCTCTTTTCCAGGTACTATTTCCAATAATGATCATCGTCATGACCTTCCTTTTTGCAGTGATTGCAATAAGGTCTTTCTCCTTCATCTTTATTCATTAACGCCGTCCTCTTCTCTTTTCCTTTTCATTTCACTTTGGGTTTTCCATTTGGAGGTTTGAAAGGTGGTTTCTTGGAATGATCATCTCTTTCATTTTTTCCCCTATTCTCAAGATGGATTGCCGTCACACTGGCAAAGTCAATAGTAGTTGGTTCAAAAAATGATAATGAATGTCTAAGGTAACTATGTAATGATCCAATATACTTAGCTACTACTTCAGGTGAGTCAAGTGCAATGTCCAAATTAAGTGTCTGTTTTCTAAATTCCTCTGTAAAGCTTTGAACATCTTGACCTCTGCCTTGCCTTAAGTATTGCCAATCCATTAAGGCTTTTTGCTTATAACCTAAGGGATAGAATTGTTCCTTTAATGTAGAAATGAAATTAGGCCATGAGGAAATAAGATTACCCACACTCTTATTGATTCACAATTTTCTCTCCCACCAAACGAGAGTGGTGCTACATAGTCAAAGAGAGGCCAGCTGAATATTTGCCTCATCCTTATCGATCTGTTGAATCCTGCTGTAGATTTCAATCTGCCTAATCCAATTGTTAATCTTTTCTGCATTACTTTCACCATTAAATATGGGAAGATTAAATTTGACATGTAATTTAAAGAAAGGTTTCTTAGATGCATCCCTTGAATTTCTATGATGATGGTGATGAGAGGAAGAAGAAATTTCACTCGTGGAAGGAGAAGGAGGGGGTTATTCTCCACCATTTCCATGCATTGAACCTTGTTCTTCAAGATTTCTCTCTTCTGCTTTCTCCAACCTTGAAAGCAACTGACCAACATTCTTTGCCATTGTATAGAAGGTTTTGTGGAATTGCACTCCTCTTCATGACGAGCCTCTTCATTCGCCATGTTTCTCCTTCGATGTGCACACCCTGCTTTGGGATCGAAAGAATTTAGTTTCCCTTCGCCTCTTTGGAGCCTATTTCTTGTTAGCATACAAACATGCAATTCACATTTAAAAAAAAGACCTACTCTAATACCACTTGATCCAGACTCTTTTGCTTATAGATGTCTTAAAGAATTACATGCATAAATTGTAGCTTAACATAGAAAACTTAATGTGCGCATGAGATAAGAGGAGAAACACATAAAGCATGAAAGAAGACAACAAGACTTGATAACGGAGTTCATCCGACTTGGACTATGTCTCCGGGCCTTGCTCGATCAATCGGCAGGCCTTCATTCATTAAGTGGCATGAGAAAGAAGAGTACAAGCATCAGTTACAAAAAAGGAGTTTTATATCTCCATAATGAAAAACGACCGAAAAATGCAGAACTATGATGGAGAAGTGTTGAAACCATATAAAATCTATCAAATTCTGACAAAATGAAAATTTGGCCCTCCTGCAAAATTCTACCTCGAACTACGTGCATTGCCTCCTCTCCCTGAGCACACTGAAAAACTATGTTTAAATAATAACTAGGTGGTAGATTCTTCAGGAAATGGTTATAGTGTAGCTGGTGGAAGGTCGGGTTAATAGGGAGGAGGTTGGGCAGTCAAACCCTGCCTCCTCCTTTTACATATAACAAATTCCCTTTTTAAAATTTCATAAACCAATTTTTTTTAACTTAAGGTTTGGTTGGGTCGGGCCCGCCTTGGGTGGCCTACCCACCATACCTGCCTCCTTTTCAATGGTCACACCCCTCCATTATTGTGTTGTTGGTTTGGGTTGGGTACGCACCCCAAGGGCCGACCCACCCACTCTGCTCCTGTTTAATCATTGTTCCAATAGTCTGTGGGAGGGGCCGGGGGTTATGGCCCGCCCCTCCACTAATTTTAATATGTCATGTGGATAGAGTTAGGAGTTGGGGTGGTGGGGTTGGTGGCCCGCCACCCCCTTTTTTATATTTTTTTTGTTATATAAAACAAAATGTGCATTTTTGGAAATTCGGTTTTGGACTGAATGGGTCTTTTTAAACAGGAAATGATTTTTCCCAGAAATTGGCCAGAGTTGGCCAGATTTTGTCCACCGGAAAATGCCAAATTGTCCTCGTTAAACCTACCCAATCATCAAAAGTCAACCCAAAGTTGACTGCTTCTATCTCCTTCACCCAGACTCGGATTGGAGTGCCGTTCGCACCGTTGGAATCCGGGTGATGAACACTTCGATCTGATATCAAGTTCATCTTGTTTCCACCACTTTAAATTTTGAGCTTTTTCCATGCCACTATGTTTGGAGATCCACCTAGATCAATTAGTCCTTAAAATTTTGCACATCCTTAGGCCCAATAAACCTACCCTTCTACCAATATTGTTGTCCTTCACAAGTACATGACTTAGGGCTCTTCTTTGATAGTCACCTAACAACCCTCCAACTGTACTAGGACTGCCATCTATTTTCCCAACTGAAATTAATTCTTTTACCGATCTAGGGCACACAACACTGCCCTCATTTAGGGGTCTTCAGATCTGCCACCTAATAGTGACTCGAGTCCTCTCAAAATCACTATTCTCATGTACCAATTTATTTATTTTCCAATCTATGAAAAAATATAAACTACCCCTCTTATCATACTTCTAACGATTTGTAGATGAACGAACTAGGGTCACAAATCATCCACTAACAATCCATTGACTAATTGTTTATAAGCTGCTTCAGATCCCTATCCAAAACTCTATGGACAGTCCACCAAAATCAACTCCTCTTCATGTTAATCCATTCCTCATATGGAACATTTATTTTGTTCAATCCTCTACCTAGGGTCCACCTTGCTTTGGAGTTGCTATCTCCACACATACTTTTGCAAACCATCTTCCAAATCTGTTGTTTATATTGCAGAGATAAACATTGCTCTAAGGGTCACGACCCCTCTTCTTCTACACAAATTTGTCACAGCCTTAAGGACATACCTTATGGACTAAAAATGTGAGGAAAATTCCCTAACTAGGGCATTATACTTATGTTCTAATTTCTTTAGAAAAATTCCTATCCACGCATAGCAAAAAAAAACTACTCTTTCCTCCATAATAGACTTGACCTAGCTCATATGGATCCATAGATTTTGGGCATTTCTTTTACTAAATCTTGACTTGAACTTTAGATCTCTATGACCCTCAAACTATGGTTACCTTAATCAATATTACACATGTGGATACTTTTGTTCTGGACCAAAATTCTGGTTCAGGCCCTTCTCCATTTGTGTTGGTCTTTATCATAGACCTTGCAACCTACTAACTACCACAAGACAGTGTCTCAACCCTCTTTTGTATTTCAAAATTTTATGCGACCTTCACACAAAAACACCACTGAAATCACATGCCCAAATTCTCATGAGCTGCCTCCCTTGAGCTTGATCTACTATAAGAGAACCAGCAATATGCCATCCTACTTCCTATCTCGAACCCAATAAGGTATGTGACATTCTTGTGAACCCTCACATGATGATCTCTCTCTTAGTGGATGATCATGGCTTTGCTTGAGAAACTCTTACTCAGCCCTCTAACTCAGACTACCTTAGGACTACATCTCTCCTGGCCTCTTTAATCAAATCAACTCCTTCTCACTTGATGTTCCTGCCTTCATACTAATGCCTCCTTAAATATATTTTCCTAGCTAGGCTTCTTAGGAACCCTCTAGAACTTACGATTTTTATCCACTTAGATTTTAAACCCCATCTTAGGTCCAAAACCCCTTCACTTGGGTACTTTTCCCACAAATCCTTTTGTGGCCAAACTCACACAAACCCATCTCACTAGGCTTATGGAGTACCTCCCAAGCTACACAATTCAACAACATAGTCTAGTTGTAGTAATCTTAACTTGTTCAATCTCTTGTAGTCAAGCGAGGACTTGGTTGGGTTCCCATGTTGCAAATTAAGTAAGGGTAGTTGTGAGGTCATGATAGCTAGGGAGGGTCGGGGCATGACAAGGAATGAAAAGGCACACTAACACATGCATGATAATATCAATGCATGCTGAGGAGTGTTAGGGAGTGTCGAGGCATCACAAGGGAGAACTACGTCAAAATGCATGAAAATGAACAAATAAGATTGTGTGATAGGGAATGTCAACGAATTCAAGTGTGCCAAGGATGAAGTGTGTTAGGAGAAGTTCATAATAGGATTTGCAAGAGGTAAGCCTACAGTTGTGATAAGTGGCCCGACAGAGCAATTTTAGACAAAGGGAGAGTTTATGCTAAGCACAACATGGTTTTTCCTTTATCTATTATTTTTATATGACATGTGGCTAATTTTGGCCAAATGCTCACGTTTTAAACTATTTTAGATAATTGTATATTGTACATTGTTGTGTATAATTTTTTGGTCACTTGAATTATGTCATGTGTGTCTTGTGCATCTTTTGGTTCTTGCAAACTCTTAGTTAATTCTCTATTGTTTATATGAACTGGACATACATGTGAATTATTGTCTATGTAAGCTATGTTACTTAGTTGTTTTATGGTCATGGCTAGATGTCATCCTTGTCTTGGTAAGTTCTTAAGTGGGACAAGTTGAGCTTGGAAATGAGTGTCCTAGGATGAGTTACAGGAAGTTCTTAGGGGAACAAGGAACAATCTACTTGTACTAGGTTCAATTGGTCAAGTTATTGCGGTTGAAGCATGCCAATGTCACATGAATTGCAGTAGTGAAGGACTTGATTGGGTTCCCAAGTCGTGAAAAAATGTAAGGCTAGTTGTGAGGGTGTGAGTGCTAAGGCGTGCTAGGGAATGCTAACAGGTGCTAGATAGTGTGAAGGTATGTCAAGTGTGCTAAGATGTGCCAAGTGCTAAGGCATGCCAAGATGTGCAAGGGTATCATAATACATGCCAGGGACTATCAAGGCAACAAAAAGGAGAAACAAGTTAAACAACAAGGAAATGACCTCATAAGAGGGTTAATAAGTCATTAATTTACCTTTTCCAAGAGGGTCATGTTAGGCACACCAACACTAGGTGCCAATAGGTTCCAAGTGCCAAGTGTTAGTGAATTCTAAGTGCCAAATACTCCTTTGTTACTTCTCATCTACTTTCCAATAGTTGATCTCAAATAACTTTAATATTAAACCATGCCAAAGCATACCACTGCATCTCAATGAATGCTAGACATGCTAAGACTTGTCAAGCACCAACACGTGCCAAGTTCTAATGTGTGTTAGGGAGTGATATGCATGTTACGAAGTGGTAGGGCATGTCAAAGAGTGTTGACATAAGCCAAAGAGTGCTAATGCATGCTGAGGAGTGTTAGGGAGTGCTAAGGAAACATAAGGAATAAATAGGTCAAAATGTGTGGGAGTGAATGAATATGAGGGTGTTCCGGGAGTGTTAATGAGTGCTAGCTAGAATGCCAAGGAGGGAGTGACAAGGTATGCTAAGCATTGGTAAGGCATGCTAGGGAATATCAGGGCATGCCAAGATGTGTCAGAGTGTACTAGGGAGTTCCAGTGTGTGTTAACATGTGCCAAATAGTGCAAAGGCATGCCAATAAATGACATATTCTAAGTCATGCTAGAATGTGTAGGGTCTCAGGGTATTCCAATATGTGTCAAGGAGTGTCAAGGAAACATAAGGAAGAACCAAGCTAAAATGCAAGGAAATGAACACATAACAGGGTATATAATTTAGGAATTTATTTTTTTTAACAGGGTAATAATTTAGGAATTTTTTTTTTTCAAAAGGGGCATGCTAGGGACACTAATAATAGGTTCCAATACATGCCAAGTACCAATGTGTGCCAAATGCTAATGTATGTTAATGCATGCCAAAGTGTTACAGGGCATGCGAGGGGCTACAGGGCATTCCAACACATGCTAGGAGAGTGTTATGCTATGCTAGGGCATGCCAAAATGTTTTTGGGTGCCCTAGTCATGGCAAGATGTTCTAGGTACAAAGATGTTCCAAGACATACGAGGTGTGAAGGAATGCTAGTGTGTGCCAAAACATGTTAAGATGTGCCAAGAGTGTTGAGGAGTGTTAGGTATATCTCATTAATAGAACTGACAAAGATTGACTATGTATTAAATAATATAGTTCCTACACACATTAGTGGAACTTTAATTAAAGGGAATTTGTTAGATAATAAACCTAATAGATATGAATCATGTGTTGAACCATAGGAATTATATTCTCACAACTTGAGGGAAATGATACACACTATTTATTGCTTAAAAAAATCACTGACTCTAACCATTATGGTCTTGGACACATAATGAAAAAGATTCCACAACAATGGTCTTAAATCATTATCTTTTGACAAAAAATATAGTAGCATGCACATCGCGTCATCAAAAGTTCATTGGAATGATCAATGATGATGAACATTTTTTGACCGTCACCAAAAGTAACCAAAAAAGGAATTGGTGAGGGTCAATAAATGATTGTCACTAGAAGTGTCACCAAAGAGATAATTAGTGATGAGCCTCTAACAACCATCCCCAAAAGTGTCACTAAAAATGGATTTGGTGACAAACCTTAAAGGGCCATCACTATATGCACTTACAACAACGTTTTTTTAAAGATCGTTACCATATGAAACATTGGTAATAGACCTTAAAGGTTTGTCATAGGCATGAATCTCACCAATGACCTTTTTTTTTGTAGTGCAAGTTAGCTCAAAACACAACCATCATAGATCAAAATCATAAATCACATGTAACCATCATAAACAAGAATCATAGATGACATGTAATCATCGTAGACCAAAATCATAAATCACATGTAACCATCATAAACGAGAATCATAGATCACATGTAATCATCATAGACTAGAATCATAAATCACATGTAACCATCATAAACCAGAATCATAGATCACATGTAATCATCATAGAACAAAATCGTAAATCAAATGTAACCATCATAAACTAGAATCATAGATCACATGTAATCATCATAGATGAGAAACATAAATAACATGCATAATAAAACTGAAATAAAATATTGATATTTATCCTTTAATCAATACTTAGCTTCTACCTTTGTCCTTATTCTGTACACACACTGGATCAGTTGCCACACTCGAAAAACACCCCATTCCTTCTCTTCAACCATGTACACATACACATAGTGTACATCCCACACATACAACCACATAATACATATACAACCATGTAATACATGCACCTACACCTGACATACAACTCATACAACTACACCCAATGTATAACGCAACACATACATACACCTACACATGTTGTACGACAAAACACAATATATACATACACCTACACCTGGTGTATGACACAAAGTACAACACAATGAAGACACATGTCATGATATCATGACTACATAATGAACATACATAGTTGATCAGGTGCTCAAAAATCAAAGTTGTCGGAATGTTGTGGAACCTGAATGACTGCGTCATGCTCGTCATCTAGAATTCGGTGCAATTCGTTCTGCACGAAACACACTGTATGCTCCCATAAACGCGATCTGTTTGTTTTTCCAAACATGAAAATTTGGTGCAAGAGCTGACAGGGATGCTGACTGGGCATCCATACAACCCAGTCAACAAAAAGAATATTCCTTGGAATATTCCATGGAATATCCTCAAAATATTCCTTGCAGGTGGCGAATCAAAAGGTGAAAAGTGTCACTATTTCATTGGTCACATGTTTTGGGTTTGGACCAATAAGGTGGTGACACATGGCTAACACAAAGGCCACCACATGTTCTCCTAATGGTCAATCAAAATTTTATGGGAAAGACAGGTTGGAGGTTGGGCTCGACCCTGCAACCTCCCGCACAACAGACCAAAGGGATAACCACTCCACCTACACATTATTTCTTAATTAACATATCACAAGTGAGTCGACGATTAAAGAATCGGACCCAGAGCAAAGCCAAAGTGCAATGCGATAATTACAATTGCACATCACAAGAGGGAAAGGTTATAGAATCGGCCTCGATAGGATCAGGTTGTGATTCGATATTACAATCGCATATCACACAATGCAAGTTTTGTTATATGAATTACCCTAGCTTTGTCAATTGCGATATATCCCGGATGCGATACAGATTATAATGCAATTAATAGTTCCATCGGTTCTGTCGCTTATCACAATCACACATCGTCCATGACTGTGTTCACAAACCATAAGACCAACCGATTCTTGTCGATTGTGATTTGCGATGGAGCTGCCAGAACCGTCACCTTAATCCCCGAACCTAACCACCTTGCATGTGACCAATTGGCCTTAACCGCGAGATAGGATGGGAAGTTGGCGGGGCTGCCAATTTTGGTGGAACTACCATAATTAACTCCAGATAATGAATGTAATTGGTAGTTAGCCAGATTTGGAGGAGGAAATTGTGGAAAGACTGGCATAAGTCATAACTAAAGCATTGTTTGACCAAATGAGGAGCAGAAGGAGGCTGGGATACCAATTTTGAGTATTTTGGACTCATTGGAGCAAGTTTCAGAAGCATTTGAGCATTGAAAACACATATTTTTACACTTTTGGGCATAATAGAGAGGCCCAAGTCATTGGAAGCTGGACCAAGGAGACGTAGCCCAGGAGGGGTGAACTCCTTTATCATGTTCCTGTAGTAATGTGTTTTTGATGATGTTCTGCACATGTTTATGCTACTATTTAGTATCTTATTTATATTAAATTTCTTATAAAATTAACATAAACAAATTATCATTTCAATTGCAAAAAAAATCATGAATCCTTAAGTACAATGAAAGCATTTTTTTTCTAATATGAGAAGGATCTTAGCACATCAATCTAATATTCTAAATTAGATCAATAGTACCACATTCCTACAACACAACATGTATGACATGCACATAATACCACATGTACACCAGTACTATATGTACAACATGTACACATTACCATCTATACACTGCAGGATGTGCACATCATCACAGGTACACAACACCACCTGTACAACATGTACATAGTTCCATATGTCATCGCACCACCTATATAATGTGTACACAATATCACATGTGCACAACACTACATGCATGACATGTAAACGAAACCACATGTACACAATGCCACATGCATGACATGCACACAGCACTACCTGCACACAACACCGCATGTATAACATGTACAAAACACCACGTGCAAACAACACCACATGTACAATCATGCACACAACACCATATGCACATTGTGCCATATGTACAACATGCACACAACACCATATGTACATTGTGCCATATGTACAACATGCACACAACACCATATGTACATAGCATCATATGCACACAACACCACATATCCAAAATGCACACAACACCATTTGCACACAACACTGCATATCCAACATGCACACAGTATGATATGTACACAACATTGCATATCCAACATGTACATATCACTATCTATACCGAGCACTGCATATGTAATATACACACAACACCATATATAAAACAAGCATACATCATCACATGTACACAATAGTACGTATACAACGTATGCACAATAGTAGTACCACATCCAAAACCACACTGTCTCTACCAAGAAACCTTGCTTCTAGTGTCTTATCCATGCTTTTCTCAGCATGTTGCAAACCACATTGCTTTCATTTTGTTGATTTATCCCTCAGTCTAACCTGTCCATAACATAGAAATAATATAATCGCATAATATCAAATCATAACCACATGATACTAACCTTGTAGATTTTTTAGGACTACTCTCCCACTTGATTTCTCATAAACTAGGAACCTCTTCATGTCATTCATTTGCGTAAGAAATCATTCCTCCACAATAATGATTCCTAACGACCCTATTAGACAATGGTACACACACACACACACACACACACACACACATAGATATATATATATATATAAACATCAACATAAAAAAATCATGATCTTGTTAGACAACGACATATATACATGCATATATATAAACATTAGCATAAACATGATCACAACATAATTACCCAATATCATAAGGCCAAGATTAAGAGAACTTTCATTACTCATGCACAACATGCACAATATTGAGAACAATAGTTCCCAACATTTCCAAGGCATTTGAAACCTTAAATCCATTTACTTTACCCTTTATGTTACCTCTCTCATGATTTTCCTATCACCATCCATTTACCTCAATAGACCTAACCAATCCAACTAGCTATCATACACTTACCTTCGGCTACCCTTATACATGCACTAAGCTTCATCCAGACCTTACATCACCTGTTGGGTACCAAAAAAATCTCTCTGAACTCCATTAAAGTTCCTCTTTCATAAACCAATTCCCAAGACTCATAACATAAAAGGAAAGAAGAGAAACAAACAGGAAGAAAACCATGAAAATCAATAACAATACGACACCGCAAACAAAATGGAAAGGCCTTGCACCAGACATAACAAAGATGTAATCAAGCACAACCCAATCACAAATAACTAAAGAAACAAAATAGAAACATACACCATGACTCCATCCTCATGGTTCCCAATGCCTCCAAGTGACAACTCAACCCGAGCCTTCTTTAATATTTCATGGAAATTGATTTTTCCATGAAGTCCCCTGCATCATACTTCGATAAACATATAATGTTCAGTTCATAAGTAAACATAACAACATACTAGTTACCTTACCTTGTCATACTAATGAAAAACATGTTATCTTTCAACTGCTCACACATGTCAACCACATATTCCAAATATCAGGACAACATATTTACTAATTTGAAATCAACATTTACCGAGACTAACAATCATGTCATAATCCATAGTCAACTCATAGTCATTAGACATAATGCTACAAATATCACCTACTTACACTCAAGTACATGTCAACTATATCAAGACATATGTGTGAGTAAAACCATCTTAAAAGAAGATCATTTCTTTATGCAACCTTATAGACACATAGTCGTATCATTAGATTAATCAAACATTCAACAACATATAGATGACATAATAGACACCAACACTCAAACACCAAATAGATGACAAAATCAAACATTCAAGCACAAAGTAGACGACATAAGCAAGCTCATACCTTCATGTATCTCAGGGGAGGCTATCTTGTCTGCACAATCAATATAGTTAACGTGATATAACTTCACAACATATTAGCTAAAACACAAATATGATCATGATATCTATAATAGTAACTAACTAAAAAGTTCACATCATAATCTCATAAACAGTTGTCATTTATGCATAAAAATCACATATGTACGATCATTCTAGATTAGTACAACACACTATCACAAATAGGTTGACTCATACCTGAATGTCATAACCCTAAACATTTGCATAGACCAATCCAAATTAGTATGATATATATAACATCAAGATATTAATTTTATAACCCTAATCATCAAGTTAACTAACATATAACAACAATAAGCTAACATATAACATGCTCATCAACAACATATAACATAATCATTGAGCTAAATACAAGTTAACATATAACATATTCATCAACGACATATAACATAATCATCAAGTTAACTAACAACAACAACAATGCATACAACCACAACTTACTATCATTCACTACTATCTGAAAGATGTGCATATGAATACACTAATCAAATAGAATTTATCATACACGTTGTTAGTGCTTGGAATTCAACTAGGCTGAGATAGACAAACTCTCAAGGCTACATCAAACCATTTCACCTCGTAGCTAGCCCTACGAGGTATGAGAAGGCTCTCTCGGGTCAAAACTTGATGGATTTTGTCAATAGGATGAGTTGACCAATTAGGAACAAGGATTTTAGGCTAGTAAACTGATATGGGGGATTGGTTTAGAGTTTTTGGATTTTTTGGTGGCAATTGGAGGGAGTGCAATTCAGGGTGCGGGGATTGAG
>APFE030896382.1:283034-296764 GCA_000404065.3 Pinus taeda | reverse complement strand
ACAACTGAAACATGAACAAGACGTAAAATGACTCATTAGACACTGACATGATAATGACAACCCTATGAATGATGATAGACTCAGCTGAATGATGACATAGAACGCCATTTGGACAACTTTAGAAGGAGTGAAAGCAAACCCTAGACCTAATGCCTAGTGACCAAATTTTGCTTGAAAACTCTTTGAAATGACAAAATTTGACCTTGACACTTCAAAATAACTTTGTAAGAGCATGTTTGATCACTGGAGGAAGGCTGTAAAGACTGACACTAACACACGTAACCATAATAATAATAGAATGAGAAGCATATTAGTAACCCTAATGCTTATAACAAACATTAACCAACATACCTACATACTCACCTTACAAACCTATATGATGATCTTCTCTTACCCCAAATTCCATTGTTGCAACTTCATTTCAATGATCTGCATCTCCTACTCTATCTTAGCCAACACATTAGCATCATAACATACCAATATCATCATGATTACCTAATTGCATATAATTACCTTATGCACAACAACCTTCACCATGAAAATGCATGCATAACAACATATAGATACCGACATGCATAAAAAGTGCATGTACAACCATACACTCACGACGACACATTCCACAACAACAACATCAACCTTCACATGGAAACATCACTACAAACATGATCAACACCATGCAAATGAAAAAAGCACATGGGATACAAGAATAAGGAACACATATGAAACTGACATGAATGTGTGACCAACACACCACCCATCTAGTCTGAGGGGTGAACTTGGCTCTGATACCACTCTATGGTATCATATATCACCCAAAAAGAACAAAAACTAGACACCACCCAAAGAGAACAAAACCCACTTTGATACCACTTTGTAGTATCAAATATGACCCAAAAAGAGTGCAACCTTCTTTGATACCATTTTGTAACACCCTCCTCCAACATCTACCCAAGTAACTGGTCAACTAGGGTAAACATGTGACGAGAAGTTATTATGATATGATTTGAATCCATGTGTCAGTTAAGGAAGTGGAACTAGTAGAACACATCACACAGACCTTCCACATCAGTAATAAAACTCCCATGAGCCATACTAACCACTCAGATAACCAACCCCTGATACCAAATGAAGTTTTAGTACATCGAACCCATAGATACTCACTTGATATGGACTAGGGTGCATCTAGGAGGCTCCAGATGCTCCCACAACAAGGGAAAGGGAGCATATGGGGAAATTTTTCCCCACGGTTGTGCCTTTGAATCTAGGATTTGTGCTACCTTGTTAGGCCCAAAGCCCAGGTCACTAACCAGAACCCAATGATAGGTTCATAAATGAAATTTCATAGTGGAACAAAGATACATTTGCAAAAACATCAACAAGTACTAGACTGGCCCCCTACTAGCCATGACAGGCATTTCATCAAACATGTCACAAACATGAAAGCTACAGGTATGAACAACAAAAGTGAGCACATGGGTCTCATACTTATTTGAAAATTGCTAAGAAGCATTGATGCCTCAACACATTAGCTATAATTTCATCTATTAGGCCATAGATATATTATTCATTCATTTATAAGTAAAAACATGATATGAGACAAACATCACAACCATCATAATACTCATTCTTAACCAACATATAAACATCAAAGATGCTAAGCATAGAACAACCATATAAGACACATAAAAATAAGCATATTTACCCATCAATACCATAGGAAAGAGCTTTTATTGTCACAAGAAAAATGCAACCAAGTCTAGAACTTCCACATACCACGCAACCATAGGCATGGATAAGCCAAATATCTCTTTAGCCAGTCACCCCCATGCCATATTCCAAGCATGAATGTGGGATCTCATGAGACAAATCCATGAAAATCGAACAAGGGCTTCTAGAGGACAAACCACCTCAACCCTCAACCAATGATTCCACCTCACAGTTGAACATCAATAACCATCACTAGATTGGTATATACCCAAGCTATCCATGGCTATAGAGCATTTGTTCCAACTTGACTTCCAAGACTAATAACTTAACCAATGGGTGTTGCTGAGCTCCAAAGTGTTTGTCCAACCAAGGTGTCACGAATAGTAACTCAACCCACAACTGCTGCCAGGCTCTAGAACATTTCTCCAACCAAGGCTCCAGGACTAGTAATCCAACCCACAAAGGGCTTCAGAGCATTTTTCCAACCAAGGCTCTAGGGCTAATAACTCAACCCAAGTTGTTACAGGGCTATAGAGAATTTGTCCAACCAAGGCTCCAAGACTAGTAACTCAACCCAAGCCGTTATAGGGCTTCCATAGTGTTTTTCCAACCAAGGCTATAGGAACTAATAACTCAAACCAAGCTAAACGAAACATGAGAACCAACTAGAAAAATAAATATATGAACCCACAACACCACGACTATCTCGGAAATGGCAAGACTAGGCAAAGCCACTGTTAATTTAGGAAATCCTCCATGTCAATGATACCAAGAGGTAAGTACTTAAACCAATCCTTACCTTGCGCTATTGGGAATTGATTGGGCCTTTGACATGGATGTCGTAATTAACTTGAAGAAGCGAAGGATGACATTTGAAAGGAAGGCACTACATGTTATTGTACCACTGGATCCTACGGAGGGAGTGTGCTACATTGAACCAGTCTGCGACTATGAAGAGGACAATGATTTGGACCAAATATGATGATGATGATAGTGGTTAACGTCCATTGAGACCAAATTGGTCTATCAGACCTATACTTTTCTTAATTTTTAATTGTTTGGCTCCTCATCTTTCTTGGTGAGATTGATGTTGTAGCTTTCTTTTTTTTTTCTCCACAGTCTTCCAGCTTCCTTTATCTTGCATCTCCTTCATCTCTTCTGGTTCTTGGGACATTGGTGTCTTAGCTTCGCGATCTATTGTGTTCGGACTCTTGAAGATAGATGGAGAAAAAGTTTGGTCTAGGAGATCTGCTTTGCTGTTAAATGAATATTTATTTTGTGTGGTATTTGAATCCTCATAACTGTTGATGATTGAGGGGTTGTCGAGTTCAGTTTTGTGTTGCTGGGCGGGGCTTTCTTCCTACTTGTCTTGAGAGTTGTTTCTTTCTTGCCCGATTTCTTGTGATTTAGAGTTTTCTCTAGAGTATTCTTCTTTGATAACAGTGTAGTGTTCTTTTTGTGCTCCTTCCCACCATGTAGATCTGTGGTGGTTTTTTCTAGCAGAATTTTCCTGGAAGGCTTTTGGGCAATTTTTGGCTATATGGCCTGTCTCAAAGCAGGATCGACATCTAAAGAGGACACTTTCATAATCGAGTTTCTGGTTCCACACATAGTCTTTAATTGTTAGGTTTATTTCAGCTGGGAATTTGGTGCTGAAGTCCATTTCCACACAGATGCGTGCACAGGTGGTTCTAGAATATTCCTCTATTTTTGGGCACTTGCAGTAAAATTTCCCAATTGCATTTCCAATGGCTTTTAGCGAGGAGAGATTCCAGAGATGCAAGTGTAGGTTTGGAAATCTCACCCAAACTAGTGCAGAGGTTATGACTGCTATTGAAGGATCGAATGATGGGTTCCATGGCTTCATGAATAGGCCTGAGTTTTCCCAAAACCAAGGGCTAGAATCTAGAATACATTGTCTGCTTTTAGGATTTTCAAAATCTACTATAAAGAAACCCCTAACACAGGGGTGGATATTAATTTCATTAGAAATGATAGGCTTCCATACCTCCAAGATCCAATTGTGGAGAGATGTCAGCTGCGGCCAAAAACCATTGAACCGAAAGATTAGGGCACTTTCAGAAAACTTCAAAGCCTCATCGAGTGAGGCTAGGACCACCTAGACAGTGGGCACTGGGGCTTCACTGACGATATATAAGATTATTGCACGCGATGAAGATTGGATCAATCCCACTATAGATGGGTGAATTAAGTGGGATATAGATAGCTCTTGTACCTTGGATTCAGATGAAGAACTTGAACATTGGAAAAATAGGCTTCACGAAGTTTCAACGCTACGCTGCAATATGATGACAAAATCGCTTCAATGTGTCTCCATGGAGGTAAGAAATATTCCTCATTATGATGGCTTAGATGATGTTAGTTTTTTTCTAGATAAGTTTGAAAGGGAAGTTCTAGAAGAGCATCGATTCTAGGCTCTTGATCTGGCACTGTGCGCTATGCCTGCCCATTGGTGGTGTACACATAAGGATAGATTTGCTGACTGGCAGGAGTACAAGCGAATGATGATGCCAAGGTTTGGATAGGAAAATACCCATATGACTGAAAATACAATAGAAAGGATGACCCATGTGAGCACTTCACGTGATGGACTAAATCTTGGGGAGCGGAGCCTCAACTGGAATGGGTACATATCTTTTGTCATACTCTAGATACTATTCCGATGAAATGGTACTTGGAAATGGAGCTACGCCAAGGGACAACCGAATGGGATATCCCGAGGGAATATTTTTTTGTTAACTTTCAATTTTAAGGATGGATTTGCATGGATTGATGAAGCGCTCCAAGAAATCAAGGCCACAATCTTTGGGACATTGGAGGAGCCGGTGAAATGGGTTCAACTGGATTGGAATACATAACTACACCACACACTGGAATGCTACAATGTGACTGTAGAAGAAGAAGAGGATCCATTAAATATCACCATTCCAGATATTGAGGGACAGTGTGAGGTTGAAGGACCCAAAGTAGCGAAACTTGATATACCATAACATCTGGAAACTAGGCAAGTAAAAATTGGATCCCATGCATAGCCTAAGTTTGCAAAGATAGGCGATTATTGGGATGAAGACACAATTGATAAATTTTTGGAACTACTGCGCGAATATCAGGACTTGTTTCCTTCCAAGTTCTTGGACCTAAAAGGAATAGTAGGGGATCTAAGTGTAATGAAGGTCACCTTAAATATGGATGCGAAGCCTGTGAAACAATGACCTTACCATCTAAATCCCAAGTACAAGGAAAAGGTGGGCAAAGAGCTAGACAAAATGTTGGAGGCTGGAATCATTGAGCGAGTAGAAGAGTCTAATTGGGTGAGCCTTATGGTTGTTCAAGAAAAGAGGCAACAAGATGAAATAAGGATATGTGTAGATTTGAGAAAGCTCAGTGATGCATGCATTCATGACCCATTTCCTTTGCCATTTACAGATGAAGTTTTGGAGAATGTTGGAGGATAGGAAACCTATTTGTTCACTGATGGGTTATCAGGGTACCATCAGATTAAGATTGCGCCAGAGGATCATAGCAAGAACACCTTTGTGATGGAGCGGGGATGCTTCCAATACACAATGATTCCATTTAGGTTGAAGAATGTGCCTGTGATCTTCTCCATGGTCGTAATTGCAACTTTTAAAGAGTTCATCCATAAATTCCTAGAAGTGTATTTTGATCACTGGATTGTGTTTGGGTTGGTAAAGAGCCACATTGCAAGTCTGTGCCTTATGTTGGATACTTCTCACAGATACCATATTGCCCTGAATCTGAATAAATGTATCATTTGTGTGCCTTATGGGATCCTACTAGGTCATGTGGTATGCAAGTAAGGATTAATGGTTGACCTTGCGAAGAGAGTTGTTATTTTCAACTTAGAGGCTCCCAAGAATGTAAAACAGTTGTGCGCAATATTGGGTCACACTAGATACAATAGGAAGTTTATCAAAGCACATATGAAGATAACTGCATCAATGGAGAAATTACTAAAGAAGGAGGTGACTTTCTACTGGGATGAGGAGTGTCAGCATAGTATAGATGTGTTAAAGGAAAAGATGGTGATTGTTTCGATTTTGGTGTTCCCAGACTGGAAGAAGGAATTTCATGTTCATATGGATGCCTCCTATATTGTGTTGGGTGTGGTATTGACCTAGCTAGGCGAAGGTGGGATTGATCATCCTATAGCCTTTGCGAGCAGGAAACTATCGAAGGCTGAGAAGAACTACTCAACTATAGGGCACGAAGGATTAACGATGGTATACACACTACAAAAGTTTCAACATTACTTATTGGGCATGCACTTTAAGATGTATACATATCAATCTGCTCTCAAGTACCTGGTCAACAAGCCTATGTTGGGGAGGAAGATCTATAGGTGGTTATTTCTCTTTCAAGAATATTCTTTTGAGATGATTGTGAAGCCTGGTAGATTGAATGTAGGAATAGATCATCTATCTCGAATTGAGAGAGGTGAAGAAATCACTAGTTTGGAAGAAGGGTTTCTGGATGTGCAACTCTTTATTGTACAAGTTGCAGATGATCACTTTGCTGCATTAATCTAGTTTTTAACCACTCGTACAACCCTAGAGGGATATTCTACACAACAGAAAAAAGAATTGGTGGTTCGCGCAGCTAATTTTTTTGTAATAGCTAGACACTTGTATAAAATGTGTAATGATGAAATACTATGACGATATGTTTTGGAGTTTGAACGATCTAGAATCCTCACAGAAGCACATGGAGGAGTGGCTGGAGGACACTATATAGGTAGAGTAACCATGCAAAATATTTTGCGAGAAGGATTGTGGTGGCCGACGGTGCATAAGGATTCTAAGGCATATTGTAGGGCATGCGATGCTTGTTAGTGGATGGGGAAGCCATTGCGGAGGGACAAACTGCCCTTAAACTCAGAGATCTCATTGCAGGTATTTGAAAAATGGGTGATTGATTTTGTGGGTCTGATACAACCACTAGGGGAGAATACGGGAGCATGGTAGATTATTACTATGACTGAGTATTTGACAAGATGGGCAGAAGCACAATGAGTCAAATACTGTAGCGTTGCTACAACTGCAAAGTTCCTATTTGATTATGTCTTGACTCAGTTTGGATGTACTTAGATACTGATGAGCGATAGGAGTACACATTTCTTAAATGAAAAAATTTTCGTGATGCTTGAAGAATTATAGTTTTATCATTAGAAGAGTAATCCCTATCATCCTCAAGCTAACAGGACAAAGGAAGCATTCAATAAAATCCTAGAGAACACATTGACAAAGGTATGTAACGCGTAGAGGAATGATTGGGATGTATGCATATCAATGGTCCTATGTGCATAAAGGAAGATGTGTAAAAAGTTAACAAGCTAAACTTTGTTCAAGTTGGTCTACGAGATAGAGGTTGTGATGCCCATGGAGTATATTGTGTCGATTTCACGGATTGCAACATTGACTGATATGGAAGATAGAGAGACTATGGAGGAGTGCCTCGCATGGTTTCTGGAACCTAAAGAAGATTGTTTTTTAGCAAGATTTAACCAACATGTGCAAAAGGAGTGTGAGAAGGCTTGGCATGACTGACATATTAAGATTCACACCTTTCAAGTGAACGATTTGGTCGTACTTTATGATAGAAAATTCATGAAGTTCCCTCGGAAGTTTTAAATGCATTGGCTGGGACCTTATGTAGTCAAGGAAATTACATATGGTGGCATAGCTTAGCTTGTGAAGCTGAATGGGGAATTATTTCCGAGTAGAGTTAATGGAATTCACTTGAAGTTGTATAAAGGGGACCCTGCCCTTCCGCAATGACTACATGATGGTGAGATAGTCTTAGTACTCTAGACAGCTGCAAGGAAGTGTGGGACTATAAAATAAGCTGCTCAAGAAATGGAAAAATGAAGTAAGGGTGTTGCGTGATTGAAGCAAGCAGTGCACTAGGAGGAGCTGCGCAAGGAGGGTTATGTCATGGAGGATGGTGTCACACAGTAGATTCGGAAAATAGCCATTGGGTGCATTGTAGATGATTGGATGGTGAAATTTTCGTTAAGTGGAATGGGTAGGCTGCATTTATGGCTTAAATATTTGGCAATATGCTGCCAAAGATGCATTTATCGTATATATTTGGAGGGTACAATAGGATTTGAATTTGAAATCGCCTATAAATCCGACATGCTTCCCTACATTAGAACACTTTTCTCTCTAAAAATTGCTTGTGAGCTTTTGTGCCTTAAGTTTATGAACTGGTCTGATTGGGAAGATATTTTCTTACATCTAGGGTTAGCTAATTTTCCTGAAGCATTTTGTGAGGCTTTCTTGGAGAGAATGATTTCTACTAACCCCATAGAAGCCACCGTTTTTGAAGTCGCTTCACTTGAAGTCACACAACCAATGGAAGCAACATATTCTGTACACCTAAGCCTAAGCCATCTACTACTGAGAAGAAACAGAAGAAACTATAGCAAGTTCTGGTGAGCGAATCTCCAAGGAAAAACCCCCAAGATATTTGCCAAATGGGGAAAATGGACAAGTCAAAACATTCGCATGAACCCCTTGATCTAGATAAAGATGAGCTTTGAGGAGGCCTTGAGGAGTTGGAAGTTGAAGAGGGTGAGCCTATAAATCAGCTCCCAAAGTATATCCCTTTGTGAAAAGGAAAAACAAAGGTACCAAAAGATCCAAATATGACTAAGTTTATAATTTCTACACCCTTGCTACTGGAGAAGGTGGTATTTGAAGGTTCGTTCTTAGGGCGGATTCCTGCGCTAAAGATGGAAGATTGGGATCCGACGGATCATGAGAAATTCTACCAACTGGCTCTAAACAAGTATTTGGTGAAGATTTATCATGAGGGGACCATAGTCATGTGACTAGAGCTAATGAAATGGGTCGCAGGGGTTGAGGAGGCAGGCTTGCTGAACATGTTGTGGGTGCCACATTTCAGCATGACGAAAAGCAATAAGGTTTGCATTTAGAAATTTCTTGCCTTGGTACATGATGGGTGTCTCTAGTTGGGAGAACCCATCCCCATTAAAGATATGCTAATCCACCACATCACAAGGTTTCCATACCAAGGTGTGGATCACTAAGGAGTTTGGAGGAATGACCAAGGAAAAGAAACTCACAGACAAAATGAAGAGAGAGTTTGGCTTAGTAAATAAGTCGTGTAGATATTCCATCCACTCTATTACATACAAGGTGGTACAATTTTCCACGCAGATATTGGCCTGCAAGATCACGAGGAAGTGTCGTGCTGACGAGGTTCTGTCACCGGTAATTTCACTTGCTGCACAATGTGCTAAGGGGGTGTAGTACAACTAGGTGAAATGCCTCTACAAGTAGTTTTTGGAAAACTTCCGGAAGGCCCAAGACAATGGAAAGGCATTCCATTATGCCTAGCTACTGTTGTTGATTGCCTTAGTCGCATGGAGGCTGCTCAAAGATAGTCAATTCCCTCCACAGGAGGTTGACATACCAGAAGCCACGAAGTTCGCTTCACAATGGGTGACAAAGGACCCTGCGAGGGTCTTGGAGATGAAGATGTTTTGGGTATTAGTCGAGATGGATATCCACATGGTGATAAACTAGAGGTTGAGGCTATCACCAACTTTATTTGAGTAATTGGAGGCCTATGTAGAGTTCAAGGCATATTTTCAGAATGTGTATATCTGTGCGAGGAAGGATCCGAAGAAAACATGGTACAATTTTCTGTACCTGGTGAGCAAGGTGGATGCATAGGAGATTGTGGGGAAATGGATAAGAGAGTGGTTGTAACCATAAGATCTCAGAGTAGGTACCAACAAGGTCGGGGAAAGTTCCTCTGGTAGGCCACAACAATGAAAAACTAGAAGGAAGCTGAGTTGGCCGCAACTTGAGAGAAAGCTGTACAATAGAATAAGGAAGTTGCTGCCCAAGCAACTGCTACGAAGGAAACTGCTAAGAAAGACTGGGTGGCTAATGATACCACTATTGATGTTCAAAATTTCCCCTCCAAGCACATTGAGGAAAAAGGGGATTTTGATGTCGAAGGAGGTGGGGGCAAGGTGTAGAGGACTCCCTTTAAACTATAGAAGTAGACCAATGAGATGACTTCCAGACCTCGAAATAAGAAGAAATATGACAAGCACTCACATGTTGATCCAATGGTCCTCACAGAGGGGGACTTGGATGAAATCAGAGATAAGTTCTGTGGCAGAACTGTGGTAGTAGTTCAAACAACAGTACGTGCAGACACTAGGGAATATGCAGAAAGATTTGTGCGACGTGCAGATTAAAACAAGATGGTTACAAGTGAGCATTGGACAGGTGAGTGGGATTCAAGAAAGCCTGCAATAAGAGAGTGCAACTATGCTGGAAACAAGTCGGAATCTGGATCTTAGAGTCATACCATTATTAGAAGTATCCCAGTGCGTATAGACAAACGAAGCGAACACCTAGATCGCATAGATCAAGGAAGTGGGTGTCAACCTTGCGGTGCTGCTTATCTAGATCCTCCATGAATTACATTAGGGAGTATCCGATGAGCTCAGGGTTAGGGAGCAACGTGCACTTCTATTAATCAGTGAAGTGAATACCAAAAATGAACAAATCTTTGTAGAAAAGGCACAGGTGCTGAAATAAAAGGAAGAGTTGGCCACGCGCAGCGAGAACTTGGAGGCAACCATCACACAGGCATGTAATGCACTGTCAAAAATCAACATTCCCAAAGACACAACATCAACAATAAAGATTCAGAAGTTGGTTACAGTAGTCAGGGAATCAAAGGAGGAAATTGATTGAGTCCGATTTGAGTTACAGATGTAGATCTCATAGTTGGGGTTAAAGTTGCAACTGACCACTTTGCCAGAATTTTGGGAGTAGTGTGGAGGAGCCATTAAAGAGGGAATGGCCACTTTAGATGCAATAGTTAAGTACTTCACATATCTCTTTGAGCAGACAATGGAACTATGGACGTCTCTGTAGGAGGACCCAACTCTGCAGAAAATTGGTACAAATATCAGGGAGAAGCAGCAACAATTTGATGAACTCAGGGTGACCGTGTGCACTTTGGCGCAATTATAGCACTTCGATTGATTAACGGAAGGAAAATAGTTGCAAATATAGATTGAGGAGTTGCAAAGAAAACAAGCCATCTTGAAGGCTAGGACACAATGATGGACAGAGGAAGCAAGCCAACTCACTCTGTCAGTTCAGGAAAAATTGAAGGCCATCTAATAGACACAAAGGATGATGGGCCTCATGGTGGAAAGCCCTACTACAGAGAAGATGGTAGAGGAAGTACAACAGGTTGCAGTGTAGGGTATTGTTGATTTGTAGGTACTGAAGGTGGAGTTCTGTGAACTCCAGGTGAAGATTGTAGCACCAGTCGAGTGACTCGAGGACGAGTCACCCAATTTGTGTTAGGGGCCTATTGGGATAGGGTCCCTGGGGTCATTTTGGTCAAGTTTTGGTCAATTTTTTAATATCTTTTTGTAATGAATATAAAGTCTCTACGAAATGTGGAAGCAGAGTGCGAAGCTAGTATGAGTCAAAGGCGCTTTAGTCCCTTAGGTGGGTAAGTGATAGAGTGGTTTTGAGACTTGCCCATCGTCTGCAGACCATGGCATTGTAAATCAAATTATCTATATAGATGAGTCATGGCGAGTCTAGGGAAGCAAATTTTTGAAAAGAACCATTGTAAGGGCAAGGTTCTAAGGCAAAAAAGGTTTGTTTCCTATACTTAGGCAAAAGGGGAGTTCTCTTGTAGCTGAATGTGTAGAGACCTTGGTAAGTACACAGGCTGAGTGTGTAGGCCCTTGCAGCTGAGTGCATAGGGAAAAGAAGTCTGTATTTGAAAGATTATACTTAATAGAGACTACTTTGAGCCAATTCTGATGCATTTGTGCCTTATTTATTACTTATGTCAAGTTTATGTATCTTCACTCTATGTTATGATTTATACGAATTAATTCTTATTTGCTGTGCAAAACTAGTAGATCTGTAATATTTATGCATGATAAGTATAATTAGGAACCTTCATGAAGATCTAGAAGTTATTTAAATAGAATTACAATAATTATAAGTTTGGAAGGGTTAGAGGTGCGAAAAGTTAGATCTAAGCCATAAGGATTGCAGGAACCCATCACACATGCCTCTGGATGTAGAAACCTAGTTTTGTCATCCCCCAATACTGCCTCAGGTGAGACTGTATCTTGCGCTACATAGGTTATTACCGAAAGGGCATGCAGTTAGGGTTTTTTTGGTTGACACAGATAACATTGAAACTGGGTCAGGCCCCATCAAGCCGACAAAGGGGTCCTCAGTTCTCTCTTGCGTGGGAAATTCCCCTATAAATGGTTCAATCCTCACACCCTCAAGAATTGTTTTAGCAAAAGGTTATGAGGTTCTGGGGTCATGGGGTCTAGGATTACAATTTTCATTGCGGGGTTATGTCAATGAATGGACCTAGCTCTGATAGTTTATGGATACTTGGTCCTTTGTCCTTGGAGCCCTTTGAAATTGATTTTATAGCAAGTTACGAGATTCTATGGTCTCCAGGATTTTGACTTTTATGGGCCCAACTTTGATTTCCCTTACCTTTTGATCTAGAAGGCCAATTTTAGACTTCTTATATCATTTGAAATCTTCTAGAGAGAACTTTATGATTGAGTGGGTCTGATATGGTATTTGAGCTCATCCAATCAACTGAAAATTGCTCCAAACTATGCTTTGCTTTGCACCTCAACCTCTTAGTTATATGAATCTTTAGAAAACAAGAGAAGAGGGTACAAGTGGCCAAACTTGAAGAAAGAGGTGGCTAAGATTTTTATAATTTGTTTGGAATATCAATAGGTGGAAGAAAATGCAAGCATCCAACTAGTTTGTTGCAACCTTTTCCAATACCAGAACTGAAGTGGGAGGTCATTTCCATGGACTTCATTATATGTTTTCCTAGGATATCAAGGAAAGATGATTCTATCATGGTTGTGGTTGTTAGTTGAGCTAGTTAGCTCACTTTATTGTTGTAAAGTCTATTAATTCATCTATTGAGGTAGCTTAGATATTTGTCAGGGAGATAGTGATGTTGTATGGAGTTTCTAAGAAGATTACATTAGAAGGAGGTGCCAAGTTCACTTCTAGGTTTTGGAAGGATTTGTTTGCGGGATTGGGGATAGAATTAGAATTTAGTCTAGATTTTCATCCACAAACAAATGGAGAAACAAAGAGGGTTAACAATATTCTTGAGGAAATTTTGAGGATATATGTCATGCATCATTAGAGGAGGTGGGAGGAGTATCTTCCAATGGTGGATTTTTCTAATAATAATGGGAATCAGGATCCTTGAAGATGAGTATATTTAAGGATCTCTATGGGTAGAGTTGTAATACTCCTATTAGCTGGAGTGATCTAGTGGAAAGGGTATTGATTGGACTAGACATGTTGGCATAGATGGAGTAAGAGATGCAGTTTATTAAAATGAATTTGAAGGCAACACAAGACATGTAGAAGATTTATGCATATCAACATAGATCATTCAAGGAGTTTCAGGTTTGGGAGCATGTGTACTTGCACATCAAACCCAAGAGGAGCTCCTTGAAGATAAGGTCATGTGCCAAGCTGGAAACTCGGTATTGCAGTCCTTTTGAGATCCTTTAGAGGATTGGACAAGTGGTTTATAAACTTGCACTTTTGCCAACAGTGAAAGTCCATGATATTTTCTATATTTCATTGCTTAAGAGATATGTATAAGATGTTTATCATGTGATTGATTGGTCTATATTGTAGGTGGAACTAGAGGAAGATTTCCATTTAGAGCCACAATGACTATTGCAGTGGAAAAACTCATGCTTTGGAATAGAGAAATAGAGAACGTTAAGGTGCAGTGGAAGCACTTTGGGCCCAATGAAACTACATGGGTTATGGTTTATTAGATGTGAGCATTATACCCTTCTTTATTTGTTGGTTGAAGTAGATGATTTTTTGATACATACATACATACATACATACATACATACATACATACATACATACATACAT